>JAOEHY010043441.1:11269-55167 GCA_025447955.1 Psilopsiagon aurifrons | reverse complement strand
GACTTGTTCCAACAGTTTCATGTCCTTTTATGTTGAGGACACCAGAACTGCACACAATACTCCAAGTGAGGTCTCACAAGAGCAGTGCAGAGGCACAGGATCACCTCCCTCAACCTGCTGGTCACGCTCCTTTTGATGCAGCCCAGGATACCGTTGGCTTTCTGGGCTGCAAGAGCACACTGCAGGCTCATGTTCATTCTCTCATCGACCAGCACCCCCAAGTCCTTCTCCACAGGACTGCTCTGAATCTCTTCTCTTCCCAAACTGTAGCTGTGCCTGGGATTGCTCTGACCCAGCTGTAGGACCTTGCACTTGTCATGGTTAAACTTCATAAGGTTGGCATCAGCCCACCTCACAAGCATGTCAAGGTCCCTCTGGATGGCATTCCTTCCCTCCAGCATATCCACTGAACCACACAGCTAGGTGTCATCGGCAAACTTGCTGAGAGCACACACTCAGTCCCGCTGTCCATGTCACCAACAAAGATGTTGAACAAGACCAGTTCCAACACCGATCCCTGAGGGATACCACTCGTTGCTGGCCTCCAGCTGGACCAGTCATGTTTTAACCAGGTCGTGTTTAAAACCAGGTCGTGATTTAACAGTATAACCTCTTCACTTTTTGTGTGGATTTAACTTCCCTGCATTAATTCGCTACACCATTGCCATAGCAATGCTGTACCAGGAGGCTGCTGAGTCATCTGTGATACAATGAGCAAAGAAGGAAAATACCACAGCACCCTTGTAATGGAAATCCTACCAGTCACTTCGTACAACACTAGTTCCTTCCACCCTTTTTTAAAGCACACTGCTTCCAGGTGGCCTGCTCAGTGCACTTGTGAAGTTGGGCAAACTCTCAGCAAACACTGCTGGCCTGGGTCCTTCCCAGTTACACCCCATGGAGGGGTGAAAAAGGCTGCACAGGAGGCAGGAAAAGCTGCTGCCATGTTTACAAAGTAAACCATAATACTGAGGAGCTCACACAGAGGTGATACAAAACATCAGATGCCTCTTCATCATCTGTTAACCAGCTCTTTCAGACAGATATGTAAACACAAACATGAAGTCTGACAGTGAAATATAACACTCATCCTGAAACTGAGACCTGTCTGGGATATTGCTTTCATAGCAGTGTTTTAATAACACAGTAGCCCTTCTGCTATTAAGAAAACGGTGAAATCTTCTTACCTCATCTAGCTTGGATTGTCGACAGGGGAAAGAAAAAGTAAACCCAACCGGTAATTTCTTGTCTTTGATTTGTTGTTTCTCCATGAAGTCACCCAGGCATTCAGCAACATGATCAAAAAGCTATAAGAAAAGTACAAACCCACCACAATTAGACATACATTTTCAGGGAGAATATCTGCCAAACTGCATATAAAAACTGTACTGGATGAAGGGAAAGGGGTAAATACCTGCTCCAAATTGTCAAAGATATATAAATGACATAGCTACGAAAATACTCTCAGGCAGTGTATATTAACACCTTAATAATTAATAAATTATGAAATATATTTGTCCTTTTCTGCACCTAATTCTGCATGGCGTCTTTTACACGTGTGTAAAAATGCTTTTCCTGAAACAAGGTGCATGTGGCTCTTGAGCCTGCCACAGACCTTCGATCTAACATTTTACGAGAACAGAACTGCTCTTTTAACCTCTTCAATAACAGGAAGGAGCATCTCAAAAGAACATTTGGGATCCAGTCCCTCAGGAGGTTGAGCACTTTTACAGTAATGCAGAGAAGATTACATCTGCTTCATTCAAGCATTGCTGAGATCGGAGAACCCAGCACTTTTCAGGAGCCACACAAAAGGACATCATCTCTCAAAGCTATTCCTAAAGCACATAACAAAGAAGCGAAAAGGAAGCCCAGGGGATTTGTGTAAGTATTTTACATGTTCTGAGAAACAACCCGAAATGGGAACATTTTCTGCATTTTTTACAATGCTAATTACACAGGCAGCCTGCAGCAAGCTCACAGGTGCCAATTCCCACCCAGACGTTCCCTGTGACAATAGTACTATGCGTCCCTGCCAGCCAGGCCAGGAGCCAAGCATGCCAGGGAGTGTGTGGACACGAAGGCAAGGGATGTCTCTCACACCAAGGTCTTCGGAAAGACACTCAGGTAGATTGCAACACTCAAAGCTGAAATCAAGCCTTAGCAACTAAAGCAATGAAAATACACATTTGTATCTACCAGTACAAAAATGCCAGACATGCCTTGAACTGACACATACCACAAGTGGATGTCAAACAACTAACAAGTCACTGCTTGCCCCAAAAGACAACTGTGTTTTGCATTTTAACTCCCTGAAAAAGAACCCCCAAACAACAAACAAAACCAACCCAACTCTCTCTGCAGCATTGGTGGGATGAGGCCAGGTAAAATGTCTAGGAGACGGGGGATTACTGGGAGGGAGTACAATAAGATACCTATAGGTTACAATTAGCCTGTGTAGCTTTATTAGGAACAATTTATCATCTCAGAGATACGGGAAAGCATTACAGACACATTGCAACAATTACAAAAAATGAAAGGAAATATTTTGCCATTCAAAGCAGGTCAAGAAGTGATGTGTGTAATGTTACAAGTAAAGCCATTCCAAAAATGAGGTCAGATTTGATTAAGCGGAAATGGAGTAGTTTCCCATTGTCCTGGGCAAATCATGGACATTTTCCTGAGCACACACAGAAAAACAGCATGGGAAAGTAATGTTAGACTATTTTTAGCTGTCCAAGCGAGGGAGAGAGGTAAAGGAACTATGAAAAGAACTATAGTTAGGTAATAAAATGCAACAACTTCTCCAGGAGAAACACAAAAATAACAGCAGCATACATTTTTATCATGCTTTCCATCTGAAAGTATTCAATCCTACTAAACTTTCAGCTCCTCTCAAGACTACAAACAATAACCAGGGGTCAACCTCAAACCCCTCAGGAATTCAGGGAGCACGAAACTGAAATACTGACAGTGGATGTTACAAAAATCACTCTTATGCAATGAGCCATGACTGCATAGAGAAGAGATGGGACCTGCATTTTAAGTCCATTTGCAGAAGTTCACTGGGCATTCCCATAGCAGCCTGGAAAGTCCATGCACCTGCTGGTGTTTGCAGTCCCAGCGTGACCTGCTGAAGCTCACCTTCACGAGTTAGCGTGCATGCTTGCTGCAAGCAATGCATTGGCAGTCATCAGGGCTCTGGGTAGGCAGTGGTGTGTGTGAGCATAACCCATGCCACAGCCTGCACAGGCAGTTAACTATTAGCCACATTCTACAGTAGCAGTGTGTAGTCAGTAATGCATGGTCTTGCTGGGCTACTGTATTCAGTAAAAGCACAGAGGGAAGGCACTGCTCAAAAGGAGAATACGTACAAAAAAAGGAAAAAAGAGAGGGGCATTTATTAATTTTGCTACCACTGATGGTTGTAAGATTTTTCATAAGGAGATTCAAGGAAGCATTGTATGCGCCTGTGCCATATTAACATCCAAACCTTACAGATGCCAAACAACTTCAAACAGGACACTAAAGGCAAAAAGTTCCTGTGTATTTCATTGAAGTAGGGCAGGCAGATTGAAAAAAAAATCCACATTTCCATCCACCCACAGTGTGTGAAAGGGAACAGTGTGAGGCCAATATTTTATCAAATGTCAGAGACAGAGCAAACACCAGAGACAAGAGGAAAGGACCAGTCATATTTTACACCTTTGTAGACCTGAAGCGATACAACCATGAGATGGCTGAGCAGTATGATACCAATCTTCATTACTTCCCCTGGTCACTAAGCTGCCTGCTCAGGTGGGGCTCCAAGAAGTCTCCACAAGGATGCTTTTGGCTGGCAGCCAGCAGACTCTGGCAAGCAATTGAAGATCTGAGCTCAAGTCTCTGAAAGGGGGAGATTTAAGGAGCAAGGAAGCCACAGCTTTGGATCAGGATAACAGCCAGAAATCCATAACCTACCTCCAGTGGTGGCAGAACACAAAAAGCAACAGCAAAATAAAGCCTCAGGCACACTCCTATTTGCTGAGTTGACACAGAACACAGGCTTCTTACAAATTTTAGACCTGCTCTTACACTGCTGAAGTCAATGAGAATTTTGCCCTTGATTTTGATAGGGAATTGTCTCCAACTGGCAAAGGCATCAGCCCATTCCTGATAGATGGCCAGAAATAGAAGTTTGCATGCAGTGGGGTAGAAAATGTCAAACGAACCATGCTAGTGAGGCACGAAGCCATAAATCACAATCCCTTCAGTAAGCTGATTATGTCTTAGGCTTTAAGACTACTCAGTTACTCACTGAAGTTAATGACACAGCTTGCTGAAAACATTAGTAACCTACCCAGTGTGGGCAGTTCAGTCCAAGTGTTCCACTAATCTGGCTCAGAGATTTCAGAGAACCTCAGCTATACGCATGTCCTAAGCATCAAATCATCACCTGCCTGCGTACCTCCTGGGCATCCACCATGCTTCCCTGTAAAGTCTCACAGCAAGCGTTTTAGTCATGGTTGGATATCGTCATGAGGTAACTTCAAATCGGATGGAATTATGATGATACCTCCAGCTCTCCTTTTCCTGCTATTTAAATAATGGGAGTCACTGTCCCCTCAGGGTCAGTGGATGTCTTGCTCACCTCTCTTTCAGTTTAAAAAGCATAACAAAGTCTAAAATGTAAACATGACAAAGCCACGGAAAGAATGAAGACCTGATGTCTCCTTTCCTGGCTTCTCCTTACCATCCTTATCATGTCTCCATCAAGTCCCACCTTAAGTCAACCTGCCTTTCCTCCCTGGACAGACACTTGCCCCCAGGTATGTGGGCAGCCCTGCTGCTTGCCTCTCCAGCTCCCAAAATCCCTTGATGGACAAGCAACCCCTGCTCCAAACCTATCTCCTGACTTCCCTGCCTCCACTAGCAACAGGCAGCTCAGCTCCCTTCCAAAACTGTTTTGTGGAAAAGCCACCGCGCAACCTTTTGTTCAGTAAGCAAAGTAATGATGTTAGAAAGTCTTTACAAGAAAGATATTTATTGCTGCTGTTCAGATACGACAACAACCCTCATACCAGTGCTATTTACAAGATTGCCATCTTACACTCACTGTTGCATAGGAATGCAGCAGCAGTTATTATATATATTAAAGATAGCAAGGTTTCTACAGAAAACGTATTAAGGGTAGAAATGCTTTTTTGCACTATTTTTCCTTTTTTTTTCTTTCATTTATCCTTTAGAAACGAGCTATAAATTTTCTGCAGATCTCATACTCCAAAGTAGCACCTCATTCTAGTAAAAAGTGTAAAAAACTTGACCATTTTCAACGCGGAAAACAACCTGGTTTGTTTTACAAAACACAGAGACAAATCTGTCATTAAAATATTCATTGTAATCCATTTTCTGATCTATTTATTTTATTTCTGATCTGATTTATTTTCTGATAAAGAGAAAATAAATTCCTTCAAAGAACCTTCAAAAATTCCAAGTAAATGGATCCAAACATTTTCTACTTTGGAACATAGGAGACTAAAAAAAAACCCTATCATTTATTCAGCAAAAATTAACTAGAAATTGTGCCAAAACATTCTATCAGCTTCCTGCAATTTTTCCTAATCTCCTTGAACTTTTCATGAATGCCGAGTTGCTCAGACTGCCAAGACAGATATGTGGTTGTCATGGGTATTTCTATCCCTCATCTAACATAACAGTTGCAGAGTTGGTCATGCTTGTTGCCTACAAAGACTAAGCTGCTTTCCTGCTCTCCTTTCCTATCTGTTAGAAATTGATTTTTATAGTAAAGTCAGAATTTCTATTTCTAGGCCATTTTTTCCCCTAACTCAGCCAAAACTCTCCCATACGATGAAAGCAGACACGCAGCACCCGTGCATGCTCTATTACACTATTGCTTATCTATTTTCAGTATCGACAAAAAGCTGTAGTCAAGTCTGTGCACACTGTACGTGCAACTGTTAAGATGCTATGGCCATTCTGGTGGTGTTTTTCTAAAATGGCAGTGTGAAAGCAGCTAATCTTTAGACACATGCTAAGGAAAAGGTGCTTACCCGTGTTCCACTGCCGTGCATGATATCTTCAGGTGTATTATAAATTTCACTTTCCATTTGTACTGTCTGTTTTTTTTCATGTGACACCTTCACCCGCAGAATTCGGAAATAAGAACCGCCAAGATCCAGTGCAATGAAATCTCCTTTCTCTATGGGGAAAACAAGACACAAGTGATTAAAAACTGCATGCAACACAAATGTGGGAAACATCAAGCTCGGTTAAATATAACGCACAGACAAATGACCAGTGCCTACAAAGAGCAAGTTCTAGTTGCAGGGTGTCCACATGATGCATCAACCTGATTCCCTACAACTTAACATGAAGTTGGTACAGGCAACTGTAATGAGGGTTTCGTAGAATCATAGACTAGTTTGGGTTGTCAGGGACCTTAAAGTTCATTTAGTTTCAACCTCCCTGCCATGGGCAGGGACACCTTTCACTAGACCAGGCTGCTCAAAGCCCCATCTAGCCTGGCCTTGAACACAGTCTGGGATGGGGCATGCACAACTTCTCCAGACAACCTGTGCCAGGGTCTCTCCACCTTCTTAGTAAAGAATTTCTTCCTAATCTAAATCTACTCTCTTCCAGTTTAAAACAATACACCCTTGCCCTATCACTACATGCCCTTGTAAAAAGTCCTTCTCTAGAATGGACGAACAGTGAACTGCCTGTATCCAGGTCTCATGATGAAGCTTGGCAGGGCAAAGAAAGCCTAAAAGATGTTGAAAACAGAGACAGTAAAATGAAGGGATGCCAGACCACTAATGAGCAGTCTTTTGCTGTAAACAAACGTGTGTCATTTTCACAAATAACAGTGAATGGTGGCTGGACTGTGCACTGCTCTAAAATCAACAAATTACACACAGATGTAGTTAAAGCAGGAACCACTTAATTCACACCCGGAAGCTGAGATTCACTGCAAACTGCAGTCAAGGTAACAGAAGTCAGAGAAACAGTATGAAAAAGTATAGGGTGTCCCTGTACTGCTGCAGGAGTTGTGATCCCTTGCACAGAGCTCCTAAATACCTCCCGGGAAACCAGGGAAAGAGTTAGGATACCTCCATCTGTGGTGGAGAGGGATTTGGATTTCAAAGGTCTGAAGCCAAATCCACTACCCTACCACCTCCACAAACCTCAGGCAACACAGACACGTGGCCAGGCTACCTGAGGAATGACACCTTCAGCACGCATTGGAGAGCAAGGCAAACATATTTGATTGAACTGCTTGTGCTATCTCACCTTATCAAAGCGAGAGCAAACACAGCGATCATTAAAGTCTGCAAAAAGAGAATATTTGGGAAAGCAGTGTGCACAATTTGTCACACAGGAGTGCATGTTCAGGTTAATCACCAAGACTCTTTGCAAGCATTTATGCCTGTACGTGGCAACCCCAGGCTCCTCAGGGCTGCTCAAAGGGCAGTGAAGCAGAGGAACATCGTACTTTCTCATTTTGGTTTCCACATCTATTTGTACTTTTCTGCAGTGCCAGAAGTGCCCCATGCCCTGACAGGATCAGCTGCCTCCCCCCTATCCTGCACTCTGATGCATATTGCCTGTCCCATCCTGTGGAGCAATTTGGCCTCTTCTCATTCTGCCTTATGACTTTGAACTAGGACTTTGGGAAGGTCATTCCCAACATCACTGTTTTTCCACTTCTACTTACACTCAATGTGGAAAGACTTCAAGCAGTTGGGAAGACCAGTACCTTGTGATGTGTTACCTCAAACTGCAACTCAGCCCTCAGAGCCTCCTGACCTGATGCTGTCACTAAAATATCATGTATGCAATTTACCCACAAGGAGTTTCAGACACAGATTTCCCTCTGAGACTACTCTGCCAAATCTCAGATCAACACTTCTGAAGTCTGATTTAGTGAGCTGCTCTTTCCTCTTCATTGCACCATGCACCTCCAGGAGCCCCATCAAGCTCAGCAACGTTGATGAGCTGGATGAGGCATCCCTCAGTGCAGGAGGTATATCAGAAACAGCCTAAGAGAGGCAAAGACACAGCAAAAGCCCATATGGTTTTCCAGGGTTGGAGTGTAATACGGAAACAAAACACTGTCATGCAGAAACCACAATGACAATAAGCTACATAAAGAAAAACATAGCAAAGTGACAGTGGAAGCCCGCAACTCCTGATAATCCTGATTCTACTGCACTGCAATGCAACTTTTCCTTCTTGCTGCTTAAGATATGGGCAGACTCTACTTGCAGAAATACAGATCTCACAGCACTTCCCTACCTGTTTTTTAACAGCTTGGCTTTAAACATCACTTTGCTCCAGTAAAAATGTCACTTAAAACATGAACATAACCATACTGTAGGCTGAGTTCCATTTACTGGGTTCAGCATAATAAATTCAGTAACTCACAACCCCTTTCACCACAACAAGATTAGAAGTCAAACATTTACAAGTGTCTCATTGAGCCAAATATCCAAATAAGCTTTACCATATGAGTATCACTTGTTGAATGCAAGCCATTACCTCCAATAAATAATGGAAAAATCAACACTGGACCAGATGGCCCTTACACCTTAGTACATACCTCAAGCAAATACTGCACTTCATATAGAAGTATCTTCCCTGGCAGTAAATTTACCGATTAGCATGTTTGATTTCGAGCACCATCAAGCTCATCACAAGGTAAAATTTATTAAGAATTATTAACCTTTTCAGCTAAAAAGAAAAAAGAACTCTGGAGTGTAAAGCTTTCATATGCAAAGTAGTAGCTTTCTTTCAGTGTACTTCAGGAATTAAACCCATGTAGCAGCATTTAGTCTATGCTTTGTAACACCAAAGTGCAATCAAACCTGCTGTAAATCTATTTAGGAACATCCTTCGAAAGCATTTTGAATTAGTTTGAAATACTATTCTCAGTGCTTTGGACAAAAAAAACTTGTGGCTTTTGTAAATTAAGCAACTCTGAATGAAGCAAAAAGCCCTCCTAACACCAACATTTCCAGAGTCCCCAAAAATTGTCACTCAAAAGCTCCTTGTTAATAAAGTACACAAGCACTGATCTGAAAATAAACAACAGTATTTTCCTGAATAGTCAGCTCTCATAATAATAATCGGACTCAGAGGAAAGAGCTTACAAGGCAGTAATTAGAGACAGGCCAGAGAAGAGGGCAGGCTTTCAGCCTCTGTCTTTTACAGAGGAACAGCTGAAGGCAGAAACTGCCATCAGACAGGAGCCAACCCCACACTTTGGGCACAGCAACACAGACATATCCATAAGGCCACCCCCCCGGAGACTTTAGGAGGAAGAGGGAACAGGACTCTGCATTGCCCTGGCTTCACCTATTTGATGGCTGAGCTAGACATGGCAGGCACGTGGAGGTGAGTCAGCGGAAGAAATACCATGACACCTACCCACAGCAAATATTGCTCATACCTGGGATCGGAACATGCCCTTTCTGGGAAATAATTAAATGGTTATGCCTGCATTTCTAACAGCTATCCAAATAGACACTCACAACCTGCGTATACAGATTACTATCATGTTATACAGAAATTGTAAGGGACAAAGCACTGCTTTGCTCTAATCCATGCTGCAACATTCACTGCCGTAGTCCTGGAGGGGCCATCAGGAGCCAAATGGGCACAGGATCAAGAACTGAGCACCCTGTACACAATACACAAGGTTGCTTTTTTAAGCAGGTGTGTAATACATGATCTGAAACTAATGCCTTGACATATAGACACACTTACAGTCAAGCAGGGCTACCCGCTGCTCTGGTTCATGTTCAGTCCCAGCAGCACTGAGCAATCTCTCGCATCTCTCCCCTTTTCCCTTTGTGCCATACTGCATCTTGAAGTCTCTCCAGTTTGTGCCACGGAGCAATTAGCAAACGTATTTGGCTAACTGCAAGCAGCCCAGATTTGCTACCCTGCAGTGCCCTGACAGAAGAGGGTACTGGAGACAGGTCTATGCTCAGCTCAACTCAAAACACGTATGAAGGAAAATAGGGGGATCTCAGAGTCGGTAAAAACACTGGGATTCTACGCAAAACCCCTCAAGTCACCTCACACCTGCAAACCCTTAGGGCAAGCCCTGCCCGTGACCCAGCTGTGTGTGGCAGCTTCTGGCTTTCTCAAGAGGCTCCAAATTTCAACACAACATTTCAACATAACAATCAGCAGTGCTAAATTAAGGGAAACACAGGATTCAAGTCTGTTCTTCCTTGGGGTTTTCAGTTGTTGGGTTTTTTTTTTTTAAGAGGGTATCACGTTTCAAGTAAATGGCAGAAAGCTACAGTGAAGCAGAACTATCAAAGATTTCCCCCGCCAGACAGCACCAAATAACACAAAGCACCAGGCTTCATGTTGTTTCACCCAACAAATTCCTGATTTTAACTCAGAAAAAGCCTCAAAACAGGTAATCATATTATGCAGTTGTTGCAATAGTGCACTTTCTGCCCACAGGGACTTAATTTGTGTTAGGTACCAAACGAGTTACCAATGCATGCTACAAGAGAAGGACATCCAGTGTTACCACTAAATAATAAACACTATTATATACTGTTAATAAATATATTTATATACCCTATATATAGATGTTGGGGGGGTTGTTTGGTTTGTTTGGTTTTTTTCATAGGCACTAAAATAAGTAATGGGGACAATCTTGGTCTCAAATACCAACACAACATCTTTTTGATTTCTGATAGCTCTTTGTGACACTTTTATCAGGTACAGTGAGCATGAAAAAAAAAGACCGACATCTCAAGGAAAAAGCTCAGAACAGCAGCTTCTGAGCCATACACCGCATCTCGAGTTCTGCAAGTTTTCCCCTTAGACTGTTTGCAAAAGGTAGCTACAAAAAGCAAAACAAATGCTAGGAAACTCAAATTCAGCATACAACAGTGTTTTTTCCACTGGGGAAAAAATAAGAAGAGATGTTGAGACAAAAAGCAAATGACTAAAAGCCACTGTATTTGTCAAGACTCTAGGTCACATGAGTATGAACTGCATAAATCAAACATCTTCCTATGTGAAGTATTGACAGCTGGCAGACAAATCTCAGCATAAATAATACAGACTGTTAGTAGACTGATTAATACGAAGGGCTCTTTCATTGGCATCAAAATGGGTTTGACACTGAATTCACAAAAACCTCCAGCATCTGTGGGAACTGACCTGCACAGAGAAGGGAGGCTGCCTTTGAGGAGGTGCCAGGGCTTGGCAGAAAGTAAATTGCTCTTGCTCTTGGCAGTATTGGTGTATTTCTAACAGGTTTCCCATGAAGCACACCATCTTTAATACACAAAACAAATACTCAGCTCCTTACCTGAACCATCAGGAATGGACCTCACAAATGTAGGAAGCATCTTCACTGCAGCCGTTGGGTTAAAATCTCTGGAGAGGCCATTCTTCATCTCTCTCCTGAAGCGAGCCATAACATCTATCAGCGTTTCATCAGAGAGTCGCATGGCGTAAAGGTATTTGTCAATCTGGGGAAAACAAACAAACAAAACCACCACAGAGTGAAAGACTGCCCTGAAGTGCCCATGTGGGGCTATATCTCTTTAACTGCAAGAACAGCATATAGCCCCAGCTTGGCCATGGAGCTCTGGCCAGGCTGACAACACAGCCACACACTTCATGCCTTGTCTTTTTGACTCAAAATCAGGAAAATGTGCAACTGCTAGAACACATGTGAGCTGACGTCCACTCCATCCTACTGCTTTCCCAAGGCAAGACCCAGTCCACATCACCCTGCCTCCTCTTTTCCACACAAACCCATTCACCCACAGCTTCACACCACACTCTCCAGCCCTCACACCACTTCTCAGCACTCCTGACTGCCCATGAGCTGAACAGCTGAAGGTAAAAATCCCTCTTTCGGCATCTTGTCCCAGCTGGAGTGATGTCAGTGTCACTGCAGTTCACAGAGATGCCTTGTATTTAAAGCTTTTCATTTAAAATACTTGTCACAGAAGCTTCAGGGCTACATCCTAGGCTGCAAAATTATTTCTGTGTACCAGACCACTTTCCCTATCCCACTGATAGGGATATACACTGATAACCAAAGCTATCACAGCCAGAGAGTCAGAAGAGGCAGAACTTGGCTGTGAGCAGGTAGCGGTTTCCTCCTCAAGACAAAACAACAAATTAAAAGTTGTTGACTTCTCCCTTGTGGCTTCCCAAAACAGGAACTTTCTTCACCTCACTGGAAAAAGGAGGCCGCTCCAGTTTTCCAATAATAATGCCTTCTATAACATTACACCCATCTTCAGCATCAGGAAGACCGAGAGATGCTTTGATGCTTCAAAAATACAACTTGACCTTGGGGGGTTCTTGCTAAATGCACATACCACCCCTTTCACCTCAGCTGTCGGTCTATTCTTGCCTTGTTTCACTATCTGCCTTGGAAATTTGGCTCTGCAAACAGCCCAGATCCAAGCCACACCTTTGGGATCGCTTTCGTTCGCAGCTCAGCAGGACCAAGAAAATAAAAACCTCCCATGCTTTCTATCCTCAGCAAAACTGGAAAAGCTCCCTCATTTTAAACACCAGGCCACCTCTGTGCCAAGGCTGCCTGTGTCTCCTTTGCTGCTCTGGAAGCATTGAGAGCAACTCATCCAATCTCTCCATTGGCACTGTGTCTTACAGGGCCGATGCCACAGTAAAACATGCCATGTGAAACGAATACCTGCAAGTACTCCATATACTGAGGACTTTGAGACAGAAAACAATGAATCATGCCATTTTCAAAAGAAATGCAGACAATCAAAATGTAATTAAACCCTAAACTGACCATAAAACCAGTGCAAATTTAATTGCTCCTGCAGAAAGTACTTCTGCCACATGTACTCAAGGTCTGCACCAAAGACACTGTACCTCCGTGAGCCAGATGCCCTCCTACCGTGACCAAGCATTTACACGGACAAGCGAGAAAGATATGGATGCTGCTGCTAGCCACAGCTACCCAGCCTGATGTTGAACCACAGCAAGCCTGAACCATGGGGCCAAAGCCAGAGGCTGCACAAGCTCTGATGTGTTCAGTGACACTGCTTGCAGAGGAAGGGCAAAACAGCCATCAAAGAGACGCAATGGGGAAGTTACAGAGCAATAATATGAGATAACAGCACACATTTGCTACACGAACTGAAGTGACAGTGCAGGCATACAGCTGAATGGCAGAAAAGCTGAGCCCAGGTTCTCTGCAACAGAGGCCAAATGCAAGACCGTGGGGCAGCATCCCCAGCTGGGTCTCGTGCCACGTCAAGGCTGACAGCTCCCTCACAGAGACACACACAGCCAGCCACTGGCACCATTTTGCTCCAAGAACAAAAAACGGATGGGACACACTCTTTCTGTGGCCCCAAATGCTGTCTCAGCATTTGCAGAGACTGGTCTCAGATGCAGAGGCTGGTCTCAGGCTGAACAGGAAGGTGTCCCTTCCATGGCAAGCCCTGCCATAGCTGGATTGCTTTTATTAGCAGAGTGTATTAAGCCATGATGTCAGAAAATTAAGTTGTTCCCTTTCTAAGAAGGGGGAGAAGGGGGAAACCCTCTTATTAAAGTTGAGCTTTCAGCAGCCCACGCTGCCGCTCACAAGCCTGATTCCCCAAATCTCCCAGTGAAAGCTCAGTAACACATCATTCACAGACTTCACTGTGTAACTAAAATACCCCTCTACACAGTCCCACTGCTGCATCCTCCCCTCAAAAACACGGCTGAGGGATTTCCCCCACAAAAAGCTCTGTAGTGAATACAGGTTTTGACGTTTGCACAGTCAAGATCGAACAAGCCCATTCTCCACAGCTCTGCGCCTCCACTGCTGAGAGAAAACAGGAGGGAGGGCTCCCTTGTCTTCTATTTTGGGTGAAAAACCAATGAGCACTGTCAGAGCCCTTACATAATTGGGCTGGAACCCCCTGCAGCAGGGAGCATCACCTCGCATCGCCTCGCATTGCATCACGGTGCATCACATTGCGTTGCATCGCATCAAGGCCATCTTTACCGCTGAGACTCACGGGGCAGGGAGGCGGGGGAGATGGGAACTAAACCTCGGTTTGAAACAAAATCTCTCCGGTGTGTTGCAGTTTCCAAAAAAAAAAAAAAAAAAAATGTAAAAAAAAGGGGGGGAGGGGGGAAACCAAACCCAAAACATTTTTTTTATTCCCGTGCAGGAAAAGTGTTAGTCATTCTGGCAGTGCAGCTGCCAGGGAAAAAGCACAGCTCTCCGGCGCTGGCAGCACAGGCAGACCTCCGAGGGAAAACCATCAGGAAACAGCAACAAATAACTGGGAGGGGGGAACTGGAGGCTGGATTATGGGACGGCAGTTTAATAACTCCCTGCTTTGCCTCCAATAAAAGCCGATCAGAAAGCAAATCTCAGATTTATCCGAAGAGAAGCTGTGGAGGGGCCAGCAGGGACAGAGATAGGAGCAGCCGGCAGCACCCAGTCAGACATGTAGCCTCCTATGGCTGCAGCCCCGTGGGAGACGGATGCCAGCCCTTCCCTGGGAATGGCGGAGAGCAGGAGCAATTTCAGTCAGGCAGCTGTGTGGGCAAGGAGCAGAAAACACTTCTCTATTTAGCTGCCATTTCAGAACCACCCCCCCGGAACGGCATCTTCCCAGAGTGCCACTACAGGAGCACTCCAAAAATTCTATGCTTTTTCTCCTTAAAAAACCAGCCAGCCAGAATCCACGAGCAAATTTTTCTGTAAATAGGATTTCATAATCCGAACCATATGTGTGTCATTTATCTTGGTCTCATAGGGAAGAGAGATACTTTTTGCATCTGGGGATAGATACTTTTTGCATCTGAAAATCCAGCCATCACAGCAGTCTCCACAAAAGTTGTGAATAATTATAAGCACATAATGAAACAGGCGATACTGAGAGCTATTCCTTAAATGCATGCTTCATTCCCTGGACACTGACAACAGTCAATAGTATCCAAGAAGAGAACACTCCTACAACTTCAGAAATCATTAGCACCTAGTTTACTGATACAGCCTTTGCATGGAAACTCTTCACCATGTAAACATTTTTCTACAGAGTTAATCATACTCCATACTCCTTTCAGCATCAGGAAGATTCATAAGGAGCCAAGGCATGTAAAAACAAGTAGTTTAGACATCCTGAAGCAGGTTTACTTATAATTTATCAGCTTGCTTCCTAAAAAGCCTTTACTGGCAGGTTACCACTATGGGGCTTTTTCTGATGTCAGTTGCTACATCTTACACCCCATTCCATTATGTTCTTTTCAAGGTTAAATGATATTTAGATGTCATTCTTGAATTGCAAGACATTTTTCTTCTCTCACCAGGTAAGAAAACAAAAGGTATTGTTCCCCTGACAAACAGAATCGAGGCAACACCTAGAGGATCCCTTTGCTGGAGCCAGCTACTGCAGGTATAAACCTGTTGGAAAGAAAAGGTACTCTAAAGCAGTTTTACAAAGGCTCTCCTGCACACAGGCCTGTGGCACAGATGCCAGGATGGGAGTCAGCCTTTTCGAGAAAGAGGGCCTCAGTTTGGGTTGTGCAATGTCCACTGCCACAGCGAGGCTCCTGCTGATGCCACTGGAGGATCTCAAACGGTTAGGGAAAAGATGTTTTGAAAACATCTGGATAATTTATCCTGCTTGAGGTAAAATTACACCCACATTTATATGGTACAGAGCATTATTTGACGGCTTGCTTCTGCACACTAGCGTTAGGTGCAAGTGCCCAAACACATGATTTCATTGGAAAATGCCCCCTTGCAGGGGCTGCAGGGTCACAGGGCTGCCAGCATGCAACGAACAACCCACACCTTCAGCACTGAACATCCATCCTGCCTATTCCTCCTGCTGGCCACAACTCACCTTGAAAAATCATAGTACACAGAATGGTTTGGGTTGGAAGGGACCGCAAAGATCATCTAGCTCCAACCCCCTGCCATAGGCAGGGACACCTTCTCCTAGACCAGGCTGCTCAAAGCCTCACCTGTAAACACTTCCTTGAGTCTTCTGAACAACCTGTTCCAGTGCCTCACCACCCTTCACAGTAAAGAACTCCTTCCTAATATCTACTCTAATCTTCCCTCTTTCAGTTTAAAGCCATTGCACCTTGTTCTGTCACGATAATGCCCTTGTTAACAAGTCCCCCTCCAGATTTCTTGTAGGCCCTTTTAGCTACTGGAAGCTGCTTTAAGCTCCCCAGAACCCTCTTTTCTCCAGGCTGAACAAGCCCAGCTCTCTCAGCCTGTCTCCATAGGAGAGGTGCTCCAGCCCTTTGCTCATCTTTCTGTTCCAGAAACTGCAAATTTGAAAAAAATTACTCTCAAGCTTAAGGAGGGTGTATAAACCCAGCAAAACCAGTATGGAAGCACTAGTTCTTAGACCCAGGGTGTCCTGACAGCCTGAAATCACCAGACCCGTCTGTGGCCCTCAGCAGGGCTCCTACCATAGAAAGGCAGCACTGAGCATAGTGCCATGCAGGAATGGGAACACCCCCCCCCAAAAAAAAAAAAAGGAAACAGGATCACAAAGGGAGAAGGATGTTCAGCCTTCGTGAGACCCAGTAACAAATACATTCCCAATTCACCTCATTAGTACTTTTAACCCGTTCACATCCCTCCTGTGACCCACAGGAGCATCCTCAAGGTGACCTGCCACCTGTGCCTCTGAATGCTGAGCAGATGGCTGCCATGGACCAGCGAGACTGAGTACCGCCACTGTGGCCCAGAGCCCCATGGGGCAGAGTGGTGAGGGGGGGGGTAACACCTTGGTCAGCAGCCCCCAGCCACAAGCACATACCAGCAGAAAGTGCTGCTCTTCCGGAAGCAGAGAGGAGAGGGAGGGAGGGAGCTGAAATGAAGCCATGTAGGCACATATTCCGTAAGCAGCATGCTGTGATGGAGCACGAACCTCACCAGCAGCACTCTGAGACAGAGCCCCACAGGGAACCAGGGAGCAGAGCCCAGCAGCTCCCAGGGGCTGCAGGGCAGCAGAATTATGGGGCAGAGCCTCTGACTGCTGCAGAAACCCTCCCTCCAGGACAGCCAAAACTGAGGGGGCTCAATATCCGTTCCAAAAGGATATAAACAGGAAAAGATGTCTTACATCCTCCCAAACCAGTAGCCTGCTTGGTTTTATTTTGGGCTTTTTTAATTGGATTTTTATTTTATTTTTTCAGATAAAAACAGATTGACCTGTAAGAATGCTTTTACAGTTCCCTGGCCAAACAATTCCCATGCTGTCAGACCCATGCAGCCCCATAGTGCCAAACCAGCCTGCAACAAATAACCCCCAGGAACACCACAGTTTCCCCGGTGCCTGCATGCTCCCACCGCGCCTTCCCCACACAGCCTTTCTGCAGGTCCTCAGCCAGCACGCACCCTTGTGCTTATCCTGGGTTTCTAAATATAACAGGCACAGCGAGACAGAGAAGGCCTTACCCAGGCATGCACGCCTGGCGCCAGCAGCAGCGTTTACAAACGCTCCAGGAAAAGGAAAATAAGGGAAAAGGGAAAGCTACCTACATGGGGCCAGAAGGTGCAGAAAGCTACAGGCTGCACAAAGCCTTCAGCAACAACTGCTGGGCGTAAAAGCAAAAGACCTAAACCACAGTAAGAGATGTGGCAAATATGGGATGCTGCCTTACGTTTTACCCAAAAGAGGAGTTGGCATGGATTAGCATGGCTGCAGTGAGGCAGGAGGGGTCACTCACATACAGGAGCTGGGGTCTCCCCAGGAGCAGCCGGAAGCCCAAAGGAAGGAGACGCTCTCCTCCCACCAGGCCAAGCCCTGAGGCCACTACAGATCGTCGCTGCTAACGCTGACACTGAGGCATCCCCAAAATACTTTCGGGATGCCTTCAGCAGGTGCTCAGCCATGTGCCTAGGTGGGTCACGCAGCACTGCCGGAGGTGGCAGAGGGGAAGCCTCTGCTTCCTGACGTCAACCTGGCTCTGAGACAGAGCTGGGTGGTATTCGCAATTATTTTCCCAATTTGTGTCCCTTACATCCCTAGCCCCAGGCTCTCCACTCCCTACAGCACTGCAATATGCTCAGCCAGGACCTAACTGCCATGTTTTTATTTATCCTGTGCTCTACACCCATTTCCGTGTGGCAGTGCTAAATCACAGGGCTATAACAACCATACAGCAGCTATCTCCTAATGCAAAAGGAAAAGAAAAGCAGCCCATAGAAATACTGCTTCTTACTACGCACAACTGACAACCACTTCCTGAAAATTCAGAACCTGCAGTGACACATAATTCAAAAACTGCCTGCTTTTTGCCTTCATCACCCCTGTGTTGGAGCGACAGATGCCCACAGGAGCCCTGGGGAAGAAGGGGAAGTCCCCTCTCCAGGAACGCTGGTACCTTCTACAAACCCGAAAGGCCATCACCACCACCCTCTTTTCCAAAGCCCCCCAGCTCCTGCCTCATTTTGCCGAGCTCGGTTTCTGCGGCCTGGTCCGCTGCGCATCACCCGCGCCAGGCAGCCTCCACACTGACCCCCCGATCCGCTCTCCACCGGGGATGCTCTGGAGGGACCGTCTGGCTACGCTCAAAAAAGGGTTTATTCCCCCTTTTCCCACAGCACGGCCGCTACGGGCACAAAGCAACAAAACCAACAGGGGAAAAAAATTAAATACAAAACAAATAAAAAGGGACCTGCGCGGGGGGCCAGCCCTCCCTCGGGGGGGTCAATCTACCTTTTTGACCTGATCCTCCTTCAGCTCCGTGAAGTAGTAGGCCAAAAGTTGGGCGGCAATCATCCTGCCGGCTGCAGCGGGCGGCTCCGCGCACGCAGCGATGCGGCGCCCGGGGATGGCCGCGCTGCCGCCGCCGCAGCACCTCCCCTTCCTCCTCCCTCCTCCTCATCGGGGCCGACCCCGGCCCCGCCCGCAACCCCCGCTCCCGCAGTCTGGCGGCACGAACCCCTCTCGGTGTTATTTCTGGCAGGCGGGGCCGGGAGGATGAGGAGGGTAGAGCTCTGCCCTGCCCTACCCCGAAGGGTGTTTCACAGCAGCCTTGGAGACAGGCTGCAGAAGGCTTCCCTCCGCTCCTTGAACTCTGCTGTGGTATGGGTAAAGGAAAATACATAAATGAATAAATAAATTTAGGAAAAAAAGAAAACTAAGCCAAGAATGTTTCCAGAAGAGCCTCCGCGCTCAGAAATCTTTGGGAAAATAGCAAAACGGTGGGAATCTCCTCTAATACCAGACAACCCCACCCGGTGTGATGCCTTCTCCCAGAGCAAGTCTGGACCCCCTAGGCTTCAGGCTGAGCTGCTATGAAACTTGCAGGGCCAGGGAGGGGATGTATGGTATATTTTGGAAGCAGGTAAGTGCTTTGACAGTTGTACTTTTGGGGACCTCATATTTCCATCAGCAAAATCTCTACATCAAATATACTGACGGACAGAACTTCTCCCTCCTTTGCATGCTGCCCACATTTTAGACACACTGAAGTGCATTCCCCAGCATCCCAAGGGGGCATCCACCACTGTGAAGCCTCTGAGGGCCCCCATGCACATAAGCAAAGCAACACAGTGCCCCTCCAAAAGCTGAAGGACAAATGCAGATGCCAAGGTGCTACATGTCAGTGGCTGCCAGGGCTTTTGCCTGAGGCCTTGTCAGTCCATGGGGAACTTGTCAATCTCAGGAACACATACCCATGCAAACACTGGTGATACTGGAGGTGTGATTTGCATAGATATTGTCTACCAAAGTCTAAGTGACTAAAAACCTGTTTCTTGAGTTCCCAGCTTCCTTTTCAGTGCTATCTCAAGTGACTGCACTGGCCAAAATCAAGAGCTACTTTTGGCAGGCATATCTTCCTTTAGATTGCTCTAGCTCCTGCAGGCAGGGTGGACAGGATTTCCTTCCCCACCTTGCTGCATTAGATTTAAGCTCAGAGAGATTTTCATGGAGAGTTTCACTGATCTGCATGTATTACTCCTGCTGGGTTTCTTGGCAAGCTAATGAGAAAACACGCCCGCGGTCTCCGGCCTGCCTCAGTGCAGGCTCACCAGCATCGCCCTGCGACCAGGCACAGTTGGAGCTTGCAGGCGGCACAGAAACGTGGGGCCGAGCAGCATCATCCTGACAGCGACAGGCAACGTTGCCCAATCCCTTACACAGGCCGATCAAGCTCTCACTCGAGTGTAATTCACTGTTCAGCCACGCTCATACTCTTCTGCCAGTTAGAAACTAATTTTAATTCCCAGCTCAGGCTCACTCCTGTTTATGCTTTGTCATCTGTTAAACCTTGTCCTTCAGCTGAAATTAATCTCCTCCATCTAATATTCTATAAATACAGAGGAAAGTAACCATATACATCCTCAGCTTTTGCTTCATCAGGGAAGACAGACCTGGCTCCTTTTCAGTCTCCTTTCCCTGAGAAGCCCATGCTGGTTTAGTAGCCTTTTCCTCATTTGTTCCAGTCTGAACTCATCTTCATTTGACAAGCAGCTAAAGTTGGATAAGTTATTCCAGAGAAGGTAAAATCCATTGCTCTAACATTCACAGTTCTACTGGAAATATGTCACCAATCCCCTTCCCATTAACAAGCACAAAACCTGAGACTCCCAAGCTTAACTGGGACACCAAGATTCCCCCATATCATCAGCCACCACACCCAGGAGATGGCAGACCTTTCCTCCTGTGCAAAAAAAAACCTCCTTGCTCCTGTTTCCCCAGTATGGCAATGGCATTCTGGCTGCCAGAGATATCCTCACCAAAGAGCTGCTCTGCAGCAGCCCAAATAAAAAATTAGAAGCAAAAAGTCACTTTCTGCATGTGTGCATTTATATTTGCTGTTCGTTGCTGTATGAACACTACCTGGCGCTGCTCAGTTCCCACAGACTGTTTGTTAGCAGAGCTGTCTCTACAGGAGGTTTACAAGTCCTAATCTCTATCCCCTCCAGCTCAGATACCTAAATACATGATACTCCCCCCAGTTACCTGCAGGAATGCTTACTCATTCAGCTAAAACACTTTGTCACAAGTGTAAGTTGTTTTCAACTAATCTTTGACCAAAGAAAGCAATTCAAACCATCTCCTCTGGCTCTCAAGGAATTTGAATTAGCCACCTAAGAGTCTGGGAGGTCCAAAATACACAAAGTGGTTACTAATAAGAATGGTCTTCTCTTTCACATACCTGTTTTACGAATGTGCAAACAGTTGCTGAACATGGTATTCAGGAAAAACAAACTCTACAACCTTAACACTATTAGAGAAAAAGTAACAATCCATCCAAGGTAAAACAGCTGCTGTGTTTGAACATCTAATATTTTTAAACTGCTCCTTGCAAGGATAAGTAGGAGAGCATGACCAGCTTTGATGCTGTAACCAGTGTTGAAATGAATAAGCTTTCCTCCTATCAGATTGCTGGAAGGGCATCTAAATATCCCTACAGACACCTAAACCATTTGCAAGCCCTCTTTGCATTGCCAGGCCAGCAGCGAACACACAGGTGTTATTTTTGGGGAGCCGCGCACAGGCTGCCTGGAATGACCAACCAGTTCTTCATCTTTGCCGCTGCAACTCTTGCATACTTCCTTACCATCTAGCCCTGGGTTTTCCCTTCTGCCTTACTGGAAGAGATCAGTTCAGCAGCCAATTAATTACCAGCAACTAATGTACACTGCCAGGCATCCAGCAGGCTATTTTGAAAGCCACTGTCCTTTAAGACAAATTACTGGAGGCTGAACATGACACCCGATGACTTGCAGCTATTTTGATTGTGCTCTAATCATATTGTCCAGGTTTGACTGTACTGAAGCGATTCAAATGAATGAAGTAATTCTGTGCATCAGGTCTCCTGTATGCAGGTTTGTGGGTTTTTTTCTGCTTTGCCCATTTCTTCATTAAATGTTTTCTGCTCTATATAAGTCTGCATTCAGATTTGACACCTATACAATGAGAGGATTTTACATTTAATCATGCCCATCACAGTTTTGATGTACACGGTTGCTATATGCTTTCTATTTTTGTAACAAAACAATGAAGTTGTAGCTGTGTTTGTTGTTCTTTTTTTAAGTGTCTGGAAAATGATCCATCCATTTTTCCTCACATTGCATTTTCCTTTCAAAATACTTAAAGCAAAGTGAAAGAAAGCAACATCTCTAAGAAACAAGTTCCCAATTCAAGAAAGCACCACTGACTAAGAAGGGAATTTTTAAGTAGCCTTTGAAGCTTGCATTCCAGGGTAGGAAACTACGTGTTTGCGCAGAAATAATCATTCATCTGTGCTGAACATGGTGCAGAAGCCACTAAGAAAATCTAAAAGCAGCAGAGATATTGATTTGATAAGCAATTCAACTGAGCAAGGCTAAATGCATTATGCAATTTCACCTTGCCAGGAGGCACAACAAGCAGACACTACCACACAGCCAGCCATGATGCTTTATCGCATATTTCCCCTATTAAGAAACAAGATGAGCTAGGAAGGCCTTGAGGGGAGCTCATTCCATGCACCGGAAAGGCCATGCCACGTGCAGATGGAGCTGTACACACACAGAAAGTGGTTTTTATATTCCTGGTAGAGCACGCAAGGCATATGTTTCCAAAAGATGAGCGCTTTGCTTGGGAAGCATGGAGCAGAGCAAGGCACTGGATAAACAAAGAGCCAAGACAGGCTCAGCACATCTCACAGGGCTAACTACCAAAGGTTTTGCCTCCGTTCAAACATTGGCAGGGCTTGAAGCCAGGGACTGCGTGTGGCTGTCGGGCCCTACTCCAGTAAGTGCACTGAGAGAGAGGATGGCCACCACCAGCCCCAGGAAAGCAGGATCTTGCCCTCTGGTGACAAAGGCTGAGGGCTGCCAATGCTAATGACTGGCTAAGAGCTGTTTGGGCTTTTTTTAATTAATAATTATGGTTTATATTTATATTATACACTTTGTATACAAATAAATCTATTTTTCTATATTATCAACATTATAATTTGCAATTAAAATAATTTAATTAAGAAGCCAACAGCATTTTCCATGCCTGGCAGTGTATCCAGACCATTGTGCAGTATTACCTCCACACATATACCACTGTTATCACACGCAACAGCAGCAATATACAGGTCTGTGCCCAGCCCCAGTTCTGTCCTCATTTGGTCCCCCAAAGGGGGGACAGGGTGCAGAGCCCATGTGGTATTGGGCAAAACACAAGAAATCACCCCTTAGACTTCATCCCCTGCCTCAAGAGAGGGTTGCCACAATACCCAGCGTATTTTAGGCACCAAGACTAACAGGGAATTCTGACCTGTTTTGTTGAAGTTGCTTCAGAGGGAGAACAAGCTACTTTTTAACAAAGTCCCTTTGGAGGATTTTAGCACCATTCACTGAGCTGAGCATTTCAGGGCCAAATGACACTACTCAGAGCTATGATTTTCAAGACTTAAATCCCAGTGATCTCCAAAGACAAGGCAGTATTTCTGTAAGCTGTGTACTACACAACTAAGGATCACAAACAGCCATGTCTGGTGTGGCCATGATGAGAGGAGAGTGGAGAAATCCAGCAAAAGAGGAGCACTGTCTACTGCTTAGCACAGGAACAGAGACTCCTGGAGCAGATGGATACTCTCTGCAACTCACCTGCTCACATCTGAGCATCAGCAGCAGATGTGGCGAGCTGAGACACTTTTTACTTTTTTTATCTTTAAAGTATTTGCTGTTCTTCAGCATCAGACAGACGCAGAGAACATGACCCCCACAAAACTGAGAGGCATAACCCAGGAAGCAGATAAACAGAAGCCCAAACCCTATGATTTACAATGAAGTCTCACTATCTGGGAAGCCTGGCTGATGATTTCTTTATAAACATCTTGGTGATAGCAATCTTATTTAAACTAGGGGCAAATCAGATTACTCCATTTTCAGTTAACTGGCACTTCCAAAAGCTGTGTGCTACACTGCAAAGGACTTCTCTAACCAAATCCTCCATGGGGAAAAGAGGAAACAGCTCTCTGGAGTCACATCACCACAGCCCCTGTGTTGCACAGCAGAGCTACTCTACGCAGCTGAGGAAGTTGCTAAAAGTTTGTGCTCTTTACTGGTTTCTTGTGCGTTATTTCAAGAGAAAAAATTAAAAGCACAACCACGAACATCACACACTCAAAAAAGAAGGGGGGGTGGTGTGTTTAAAAATAAAACCATAAAACCGCCAACACACATGAGAGGGCACTAAAGGTAGCACAGCTGAAGGGTCACAGTTTAAGGGGAGAATTAACAGCACCGTTTGTGCCCAAACATCCCCTGTTAACTGGAGGTGAAGTAGGATGAGGAGAAGCATTTCCCTGCTGTAGGGAGAGCAACCTATTATCTGGTATTTTATAACATTTAAAAAAGCTACTTGAAACCCCAAACACTGTCCCATGATGGATTCCTTCCCCGTAGCAGTGTATGCAACAGCTGCTGGAGGGGTAGCTCTCTCACAGCATGGTCTCCCTTCTGCTTCAGGCATCCCCCAAAAGAAGCACAGAGACCACCTGGAAGAAACAGCCCCTTTTGCTGTGGGGCTGATGGATAAACCAGGAAACTGTTTTCCTTTCTGTTTCATTCCCCAGCAGACAAAGTGAAGTCACAGCTGTACTAAAATACCTTGCGGATGATTACAGGAATCTCCATATCCCAAAGAAGAATCTCTAGCCATGACAATATGTCTGTCTCAGTGATAGCTCCAGGGAGTGCAGGCATAAGCCTGTGTCCACTCACAATGCCAACATCCATGCTGTTGTTACCCATCGATCCCAGCCAAGGAAGTATGTGGTTAAATGTCAAGATAACAGTAAGCAGCTAGCACAGAATACAACACATTCATGTCCATGCAAGATGCTGGGTCTTGTATTAATGCAAGTTACAGTTAATTAAAAGTCAAGAGGTTTTCCAACCCACTGTGGTTTTTCAACACAGATCCAGCCTGCTCACATTCCTAGGCACTTTGCATGCAAGTCTACTCACTTTGATTTATCCCTTACACATAAGCATGAAATACAAGTGTAATCCATCCAAACCCATCTTTTTTCCCCCCTCTGTCAGGGTGTTCACCACAAAAACTTCTCTCTCCTCAGTGCTACATCTCATTTTACAACAATCCACAAAAGGAAAGTAATAACCATCCCAGTTTTCTGACTCAAGTTGGGACCCTGCCTTTATTTGACATTTTTCCAACTGAGGTGAGAATTGCTGCATCAAGCAACCACTTTTTCTAGTGCATTGGCAGTGAGTTATTATTGCAAACCCTATACACATAAAACAGACCATACACACACATGTATTTATATGCACACAGAAGTATATCAACAAACTCAGTCGATAAGGCAATAGAAGGGCAGTGGTGTTATGTTGATGAACCTAATGTTAATGAGCTACCTTTCCTGCCAGGAAGTGAAGCATTTGTGTTATTTCATAAACATCTCTTGACTCCAGCAAGCTGAAATGAGAACAAAAGCAGATTTCTGATACTCTACAAAACCTTCATCACTTGTAAAACATGTTAAAAGAAATTACACTGGAAAAGGGGCAAATACAGAGCACAAACAATTGGAAATTGAAGAAGTCAAGGGATGAATTTAAAGTATGACAGTTTGATTCAAATCTTTTATCTTGAGGAGGCAGTTCAATACCAGCTAGAGGGCGTCTGCACAGCCAGCAATTCACTTAAGTGATGAAGCAGTTACAATTGCTTAGATAAAGGAAAATACAACCTAATTTATTCTACTATACTGAGACAGCTATCCTGAATCTGCATTCATCTACTCACACATCATAGAGCTCGTTCATCAAATGAGTGTGGGAAGAATTACAAAAACAAAGTAAATTCTTCATTCTTGCAAAAAGCAGTTAACCCCCAGCAAACAGCTGGTTTCTGTGCACTGGTATGCACTATTCCAAGAAGGTTTGAATGTCAGAGTCCAAACTGATGCCTTTTAACTATAGTGCCTCCTTGCTGTGCCATCAGGAAACCATAATGAAGAGATAGTACTTTCAGCATAGAGAATGGGACCTGCCCTGCTCTTTTGGCTCTCCGCTAACTCAAAACAAGGTGATACCTCTCAACCCAGGTGAAGAGGCCAGTTTCCACTTCATATACATCTTTCTGCCTGATCCAGCACTTGATGCTAGTGAAAATCAGTTTGCATTGCGAGTCCCAAACCCACAGGGGTGCAGGCATTAGTTTCAGAGGCCTTAAGTTTTTGCTCCCTTTCCAGCAAGACGCAGTGTAAGAGACCCTCCTCCCAGACCAGGTTACTATCCTCATGATACAGAGCTCTCCTCAATACTAACTTAATGACCTCTGCCCTTTAGCCTTGAGGGGATGTGAAGCAGGTACTTACTTTGCACAATGGGGAGCAGCAGTAGCCAGGCATGTCCAGGGCGTTAGGCTCCTTCTGCGTGGCCATAGCAGGAGCACCTCTTGGCACATCACATTGTCATCACAGGGGGCTGCCAACAAGAAAGGAGGTGGAACTATAGGTTTCCACATCTCCCTCTCCAGCCTCAGGATGCCTTTGAAAGCCACACACTCCACAGACAGATGCTCTCTTAAAAACGCATCCAGCAGCTGGCACACAGCAGATGCAAATCTATGGTTAGCATCACACCAAGAGAGAGAGGAAATTGGGGTCATATGGATTATAGGCCACATATGTGATCCAGAATAACGGTAGAAACAGGGATTGTGTTGGCAAAGCACCAACCCTTGCATGGCTCTGAGATACAGTGGTGCCGTGGGATTCCTGCTGCACACAGGGAAGGAGAGATTAGCAAGCAAATGCTGAGCGATAAAACACCTGAGTCCTGCTGTTATCCTAGTCAGAAAAACTCACCAAGCCTTGAAAATTCAAAATATTCACATTAAAAATCAGAGCAGGAAAATGGTCACAGATGGTGGGCTTGAGGCTGAGCTTTGTTCAGTAGCAACCACAGGTTCTGAGCTGCTCTGTGATAATTTAGCGATACCCTTTTTTTAGCCAAAATCCAAATCTATCTAAACAGAAACTGGAGATTGATGCAAATGGCACCTTCTCCCTCCCCAGCCCAACATTTGTTTCCTCAAGCCTCTCTGGCTTTCTTGTGTCTTTTTGGGTGCCTGTGCCCAAGAGATGGCAGTGGAACTGAGAGTCTCTGTGAGAAGAGGAGGATACCGGTACACACTAGTAACCCTTTCTACACTGGGGAAGGTGTTGTTTTCATTTTCTCTGTGTTTCTGACCATCAAAATCTGTTTTATTTAATTTTCCCCAAGTGGAGTTACTTTAGCCCATGATGGTAATCAGTGAGCCACCTCCCATCCTTGTTTTCACCTGTGAGCTTCTTCCTCTTATTTTCTCTCCCATCCTGCTGAGGAGGAGACTGAGAACAGGCCAGGTGGGTATCGAGCAAACACAGTCAACCTGCCATATCAGGTCAAATACAAATCTAGAAGGGGTTCTGGACCCCTACTTTCATTCTCAGGTTTTTACATGCAAAAAAAAGTAGAGGGGGGATAAAACATTTGTCAACAATTTCATGTATGTCTCAAAAAGTTAATTCTTATTTTAATTAAATACATTTCTCCATCCCTCTGACCCCTCCCTGGGAGTAAACCTGAGTCTGGCTTCATGGCATAGCTACGAGAGATGAATTACCTAAATGAAGAAGTTTTTCTTGTCATCTCAGTGCTTTGAATGGCTCATCCCCCTCTATGGTCTCCCTGATCCACAGCTTTGCCCCTAGATTCCAACAGCAGTCCCCAGTATTTGCTGCAGCAACATATAACCCCATCTTACTTGTCTTGCCCTTCTTCCCTGGGGGAGATATAATTTTTGGCAAAGCAGAAGTATCCTCACAAAAGCTGCAGTATCTTAGGCCACTACAACTCATCCCCTGCTAGTTCCTTTGACAGCTGTCAAGAGCTTACCAGTGCGGTCTGGAACCTGACCCAGCATCGACAGACCCTCAGGGCACCTCCGTCTCCCAGGAGGGTTACAGATCTCTCTGCTCAAACATTTGACATCGATATAAACAAATATTTTAATCACATCTTTCATCTATAACCATGTTTTGGACAAATAACAGCAACAACAAGGTTTGACTTGGTCTCCTTAAAACTGTGACCAGACCTGGGACAGTAAGCCCAAACAATTTCCAATTGCAAAAGAGGAATTTGCTTAAAATTAAAACTGTATTTTTCACATACCCTTGGTTTTTATCTGGAGAGCAGTCCTGACAGTAAGACACAACCACCAGCACAAACAGGATCCCAAATATATTTAAAGAGTAGAAAAGCCTCTCTGCAGTCTGGTGACGATGGTGCTTAATTTGGATCTGCTTTCCAAACACTTACACAGCACCCCCTTCCAATCACAACATGCCACTTTGAAATGCCAGTACCACTTAGCCCCTGAGTCTATTAGACCATGAAGCAATAAACCCAGAGAAACAAAAATAACCCAGATACCTACTTTAGCACCCAGTTGAGTTGACAGGTGCTATCCCGAGGGCTGCGTGGCAAAATCATCCTCAGAAACACCATACCTTGACCTCTGCGCAACAGGCAGCATGAAGCTGATTTCTAAAAACTGTAGCGTCTTCCCCAAAGGTGCTAATGTTAACTATAGCCCTTTGTTTCTTTGCACTCAAGGTTTCTTCCTGCCAGCTTTCTGGCATTTGCCAGCGTGGTGCATGCTTTACTGGGCAGATATTAAGCTGCAAATTCCTTCATACTTCTCTATCCACAGCATTCTGCAGCTAAAGCGCTAGCCAGCCAGCAGATGAAAATGCCACTTACTGCTTATTCCTGCTGGAGTTTGTTGAATTAAAACCTCTTTGTTTGCGAGCTGTAAACAAATTCTTCTTAATCTTTCAATAAAAAATGTCAATTATGCTCGCTAACAATGTAACTTCATTGTAATGAAAGAAGGCATTGCTATTGCTCTAATCATGATAGCATATCAGCTGCTTTTAGAGTCAATTCCTTTTTGTGCAAAACTTCATGACCATGCAATTATTCAAATTTCAGACTAACAGACTGGGCTTTAGACCTACGGCGCTGCTCCCTTGCTCTGAAAACACACACTTGAAAGCAACAGAAAAGTCTCTAGAGCAGAATTTCTGAATTCAGAATGCAAAACACCTTCACAATTCATTCAGCACAGCCAGATTCAGGCCCATGTTAAACACAGCTGCTTCATTGGAGAGCCAAGGAGAGAAAACTGAATTCTCAGCAGGCGCTTCTCAGGCCCATGGCTTTCATTTGGCTTCACTGGGAACCGTGTTTATGTCCAGCTTTGTCGTCCCTCCCTGGTTTCCCTGCATTTCCTGCAGAATCGCTGGCCGCAGCAGATGTGCCCTTCAGGCGTTTCAACTCTTTTTTTTTTCTCATGCCAGTATTTATCCCATTTGTTTCCAGAATGAGCTGCAGCTCCCAAATCAGCGTCCATAACTTTCCGCTTTGAAGTATTCAGGACATGCCTGCTGGGAAAGCTTCTTCCTTGTTTACCTGCTCAGATCCTCACACTTTCCCTGCATTCACTTCCTTCATCCATTTTCTTTTCCTGCAGAGAGCTCCCCTCTACCAAGTTGTTGTCCATCACCAGCCAATTTGCTCCACTAACTGCTTACATTCCAATAGCTGGCCTTGGCATCCTAACTGTGTTTTATTTATGCTTTCATGCAGCTGCAGCCGGAGATGGCTGTTGTCCCAGGATCTCAGCTCACCCTAGAAGGTGCCTTCCCCCCCTGTGGAAATCCCCCTCATGCTAATCTGAGCCCCGCAGGTCTCATCTCCTCCTCATCTCCCTGCTCTCCAGCTCCGGGGCAGCAGAGGACAACTCTTTTTTGCTCCAGGAGGGGACACAGCCTGCACCGATGAGGCCAGTCCTCTAAGGGGGCCTCGCAGGCAGCACTCCCAATCCCACAGCTAAACAGATGGTTCAGCATCATGGTATGATTTGGCACTGGCCAAGCCAGCCTGATAGGAATGGGGACTTCCCAGGTGCACAGAAACCTTTGGCAAGCTGCTCATTCAAATAGCGAGCAGCAAATTCAGAACAACAAAATTATCCCTTCAGTAAAGTAAATTGAATCTTCAGCAGTGGTGGTTTTGAGAGCTGAACCCCAGTATTGCTGAAATGCCTGAGGCTGAGAGCTACATCTTGCCTCCAAGTCCAAAGAAAAAGGATGCCAGTAAGGCAGCACCCCCATTGCCAACCTCCTCTTTTATCCTGCCCACAGAACAATAAATTATGAACCAGTTATCTCAATTACATCCTTGAATAGTCCTTGTAATACACTGCTTTTAATGCATCACATCTTGCATTGCTATCCCTTTTCCCCACTGTTATGACTTGAAAGTTGTTCTGATATGCCATAACAAATTTATGGGGAAGATTTGACTGTTGATGTGTGGTACTCTGCACATGTCTTCCCTCTTCTCCAAATGGCCTTCCCAACAAAAGAAGAAAAGAAAATACAGTGGCAATGAAAGAGTCTCAGCCACCCTCAGATTTTTTTAAAAATCTTTCTGGTTTTAAGATAGCTTTGGCTTGCTATGGTTTTGGTGGCTTGGGGGTTTTGGGGGGGATTTATTTTGTTCTTTAACTTATGTTTTTCCAGATAAAAATAACAATTCAGGGATTGATTGATTGATTGATTGATTTAATAAGCAGTCAGGAAAGATCAAGGGTGAAAAAATCTTCTTTCACTCCTTCCAGCAAGTTCCTGCTTGCTGAGGTTCTCCATCATCTGGATCCTCAACTCCTACACTGCAGACCTACAGTCTGGAACTCTTTGTCCGTTTTCCTGTAGCCACTTCCTGGTGCCAGTGGCAAGGGTTTTCTGGAAGAATGCATTTTTACCAGGTTTCTTACCAAATCCATTCTCTCTTCACAGCTTTTACTATCACTAGAGGTGCCTGGGCTGTGAGAGGACCTTGGACACAAAGTGCAGACTAAGCATAAGGCTGGGTAAGGAAGGGGCTGACATCTGGAGGAAATTAAAAAGCATGCAATGAGATGAAAGTTATTTTGGCATTCCCCTATCAGATAGACATGATCCATCATATTTACAGCACCTCCAGTGTGCACCTGCAACATGATAGTATCAGTGAGAGAGGGAAAACATTAATTAAACTTTTGGTGGTTTTATATCTTGCTTTACATCACCTTTACAGAGGTGATGGGACAAAGCAGATGTCCAATTTCCCTTGCCGTTCTCTCCCCAACAGGTCATCCATAGTCATGTACAGGGCTAGGTCTTTTATAATTATTTTAAAATTATAAAAAAAAAATAACAACTAACTACATAACTATCACTTGACAAGCTACCCACTTGATAAATCTGAGACATGCTCTGGATAAGCACTCAATGACAGTCCAAGGCAGTGGAGGTTCTTCCTAGAGAAACTCTAGAACTCTATAGACAACAGTCACCACATCGCCCTTCCTCCTTGCCTCTCTCTCTCTACACCTACTGCTAAGGTGACATTTTATCTGGGATCCCAAACCAAAAGTTAGTACATTTCACCTAACACAAGAAAACAAATCACAACAGTACTTTCTTTTTCGTATTACCTATACTTCAAATTCCTTTACACTGATCTGCTAATCCTATATAATATTGACTTCCCAAAGAAGGAAGATTATGCTAATCAGGATTTCTGAAGGACTTACACATGATCCTATATTTACTTTTTAACTTCATTAGGGTGACAAAAGGAATATGTCACCACCAAGCTGCTGCTACATCTTCTCTGGATTACAAGTCAAATACCACCACTGTCTGAATCTATAACCACCAAAATGTCTCTCTAGCAGGCAAACTCAGATAATCTTTTCCTCACAGAAAAAGGGTAACTGCAATCATCCACTGGGAGCTTCTGAAAAGCACAAACTGGAGTACCTCTATCCAGTAATTCTTCTATCACACCCATGGTTTAAAGATCTTTCAATTTTCCAAATCAAATGTATGAACTAGGTCTGAGAAAGGATGTTCACATCTTCAAGAAGCCTCTAAATAAAATCAATGAATTCAAGAAGTACTAAATATATTAACTTGAGGGAAGACCCCCAAAACACAAAGAAATGAAGCATCTCAGAGCCATCCCAAAAAGCATTAGAAAAGCACATACAAGATGTGAAACTGGAAGAATCTAATTTTATTTTAAATCGACCAACAACTTCATGAGATGAATTGTGTACTGTGTTTATTTCAGCATATGATATGCTGTGTTACATTTAATGGAAGGTCCCTACTTTTATTTTAAACTAGGGCTTTAAACTGAATTGCCACATACAATGTGCAGAGTTTTGGTTCAGTGTCTATACAAGGGAGATTGCAAGTTTGCAACAGTCCTTGATTTTCCATATGTCAACATAATAGGGAACATGATGCTGCAGCATTACCCAGATGGAGAGTGTTCTGTTTTAGCCAGCTGAAGTGTCAGCGTGTTTATGGAATCCCTGGGAAAACACAAGTGAAGTTTGTACCCCTGGTAAAACCCCGTAGCAGCCAATCCTCCCCTTCTCCAAGGCTGCCCAGCTAATCTTTGCCCATTCCCTTTCAGAAAGCAGCAGCCTTCCCAGTTTGGATGCCATCTCCCTGCCCAGCAGACGTGTATCAGGACTGCATGGGAACTGCCTGGCTTCCAAGCAAGCCAGCAGCCTGCAGAAAAGGCAAGAGCATGCATGTCCTGGACCTTAGGCACCTCAACAAAAGCTGTAGGTCGCCAAGCACTTTGTGAGCAGTTTCAGGTTCATGTGATCGGATTCCACAACACCCACAGACTCACTGGAAAAAAACTGCAGATGCAAAAAAAATACTATTGTGTGGGCCTAATCTAGTGGAGAAAAGGAATAACTGTGGCTGATGTGCAAACTGACCCTGTGTAACTCAGTTAATTTCCAAGAAAGACTAAAAGGAAAAAAAAATCAAAGGAAAATGGGACTTCTTTCTAAATTTAAATGAAGGATCCATGCAAGGGGTTGTTTTGCTACTGATTTGAATTCCAATTGTGCAGAACAGACTTCAGAATAAAAGTGCAAAAGACACTGCACCATACGCACTTGGCCATCCTGGGGCAAGTCCACATCACCCCACTCCAGGGATCTATTTCATCCACAGATTGACTTCTGTGGATCAGCACAATCCACTCTCCCAAAAGGACCCAAACTACACAGATAGTACAAGATTTCAGAGAGCCAAAGGGAGAAATAACCAATGCAGAAGACCTGGTCTAGGCTATTTTTATGCCACACAGCTCCAAGACTTGATGAGGCTTTCCCCAAATCTTCTCCAAATTTAGCCTGTCCATCACAGGAAAAAACAACTGCTTCAAATAACTCTACCCCCACTATATAGAAAGCTTTGGTTTCTGTAGCTTTGTGGATTCTGAAATATAAAGAAAAAGTAAAATACTGCATTTCTTGACAAAAGGAGGAAAACATTAGAACATAATACGAGTTTGTTACTGGCCTCTTCCCACTTGCTCAGTCTTGTGAGCTCAGCACCACAAGGAATTCCTTCAGAAGTGGAAATTACTTACAAGTACTATTTTTTACCTATCCAGTGACTCCAACACAGACATAAAGCTGTTGACATGTTTCTTTAAAACTAGAAAACAGGAAAGGTCTACAGCTTCAAATTCTGAATTTGCCATTGCTGAATTTAAACCAAACAGCCTTGTTAAAGATTATTACATAAATCCAACTGCTTATCCCCCTGCATGATAGTTACTTTTGACCTCACTAGGTTTAAAGCACATTTCTTAGCCCCACTTTCTGATGCCAGCCTGAAAAGAAGCAAATACCCAAGAAGAGAGGATTAAAGGGGATATGTGAATACTTGAGAACAGAGATGAGCAGGATACAAATTTGCTGCTTCTCTGCACCATATTATTGTTTCAGTTTCTTCTGAGATAGGTAAATCAGGTGAGCGATGTTTGATCACACAAGCACATGGGCTCTATCTACAAGCCACCTTCACAATAACTGCAGCGCTGTTGAGTCCTGCTATAGATAGGTTTTAAGAAAGCTCCCACTTGCCTGCATGTTCTTCCCACAGCTCAGAAGAGGCACTAGACCGAGAAGCAAAGGCTCACAGCACCACAGGTTTATTTACAACAGAATACACATAGGCAGAACAGCGAGCAACAGCAAATTAAAACCAAGGATAAGCTCCCTTCCACAAACTGGCAACTATCCTCTCATGAGCAGGCAAGGAGATAACTAAGGGAAAACAAAGAGGAGAATTTCAGAAATTCAGGTGATTTTTTTTTCTTTCTACACACCTACTTTGGCAGCCCCAAACTGAACACAGCAGACCCTGTAGCTGCTTCTACATTCTTTCTTTCCCTCAGTATCAAAAGAATCAGTCACAGTCAGAATCATTCAGGATTGGTTTAGGTTTATGTGCACTCAGATGCACTAATGTATTTTGACACAAACTCATATTTTGTGGAATCATATTTTTTTCCTTTACATTCATCTATTAAACATGCATCTTGTACTGAGGGAAGTATTAAATTACAATGCATCTGCAACCAGCGTAGTGGACTGGGCAGCATCACTGACCAAAGTCCATTAATTTATTTTACCTGTAGATTTATTGTAAAACCTGTGAAGCACTGAAAAGTTATGTCCACTAGATAGCTGCAACATCAGGATCTCAATATTCCTTGAGCCAGGCCAAGCCAAAACTAAACCACACAGAAATCCTAAGAAAACGGTGGTAAACTCAGTTGTGGTGCAGTAGCTTAATTAGCCATTGCAAAAAGACACATTTGGGGTTGATTGTTTTGCTTTGTTTTCATTCTCCCATGTGCATTATAGATGCATTGCAGAAAGTACAGAACTGAGTAGATTGTGGTACACCAAGACACAATGCCAGTGGGGAGCAGAAACATCTGATCCAACTTATCAAAGGACAAAAATCCACAACAGTGGTTGGCCAAAACTAGCTGCTCCCTGAAAACAGGTACCTGTGTACTGGTGTCTGGCAAAGCTATCTTGAATCACCGCTCAGCAAATCTCTAGAGCATGTGCCTGGCAGTGCTGAAATTATTTGACCTCTCATTTTCACTTCTGTCCAACATTATGCAATCTTTTTGCTACTGCAGTAATGAGGGCAGCTCCCTTGCCACTTCCGTCTTCAGAAAGCATGAAAGTCACATCACACTGAGGTGCCAGTTCCTTCACTGTTTCCTGCAGGACCCTAGAAAAACTGAAAGGAAAAGGAGAGAACAGAACATTTTAGAAGTCGCATTCTGGTCTGAAGTCTTTATATATTATCAAGTAACCATAACTTCAGCCAACATCTACTGTCTCTCCACACCATCCCTTTTTGTTTGTTTTTCCTCTTGTTCATGACAGATAAAAGATTCTGTACACAATCAAAACTTAATTTCTCTTTCTTCACTTTAATTTTGTTCAGTATGATGCCAGACACCTTCCTTGCCTTTAGAGATCATGGAAGAGGCTCTCTTGTGCCAGTTGAAAAGCTATTGCATCTAGTTCTACGCCTCGCTTACAAAATACTTACTCCACTCCAAAAACTCAACATAGACTTTCATCTCGGACACGCAGATATTGCAGAAGTTCCCCAAAACTTTGGAAAAAAAATATTGGAAGAGTAAGCTCACTCAACACCCCAGGGAAGTCTCACAGGGGTAGCTAGACTTGACTTTTCAGGTATTGATACTTTGGCTCAGCAAGAGAAATGGCAGGATGCAGGGAAATATGTTAGATCTTTATTCCCTCTCTCATTTTTTCCCACCTTGGCAGAAATCTGGTACAGTATGTTTTTACAGTGGAAATAAGCAATGTAATTGCAATGGTATGAATATATTACAGTATGTTTTCACAGTGGAAATGAGCAAACAGCAAAGGGAAGTAGTATGGTACCAAGGTACTCACTGGGGATGGAGCTTGTACAAAGTCCCATCCACTCCAACAGTGATTTGCAAGCGCTCCACACCTCGGTTTTCTCTCTTCTTCTCTACAATAGCAGCCAGTCCTGCCCCACAGAGCTGCGCAGCTCTTTTTGAAACAGCTCCACACACCTCTTTCACAATGATGCTGTCTTCACATGTGCTGTCCAGGCCCAGCTGCTGCAGAATTCGCCGGACTTGGAGAAGGGCGAGCCGGTCACTGCACAGAGGGAAATGCATGCAGCAGCAAGGCACTAGGAAAAGCTTTGGCAGCATGCAAGTACAAGTCTTACAGCTAAGATTCAAAGGAAAGGGGACTACTTCTCCAGCTCTAACACCCTCCAATTGTCTTCAGGTAGTTCTCAACCTGAATTCAGAATGAAGAGTTGCTCCTGGCATGCCCTTCACTATGTTAGACTGTATTTCCAGAAGGCACAAACAGTATTTATTTACCCAACTCCCAAGTCATGAAGGAGCTAAGTCATGTCAGCTACCTGATTGCGTTATTTTTGATCTCAAGGCTGGGACACTACCTTTCAAAGTTTTCAACAGTATTAAGGGCTTCAAGTAGCCTGGAAGACCATTGCAATCATGCACAAATGTGTAGGTAAGCACATATTCATGGAGTATTCATGTATCACTGACTTTTTATTTTTTAAACAAGCACTATTTTAAGTCCCACAAGAAACAGGCCAAGTATAATGATGCTTGCTGGTTAAGGCATCCAAGATAACACAGCTGCATGGACAGAAAATGATAATTCACAGAATTACAGAATAATTCTGGAACTCCCACTGTTCCTCCTTTTTGGCTTTTATTCAGGGGATGGGAGAGGAGGAGGGAGGTACACAAAGAAGACAGCTACAATTGATTTGTTGAGGGAAAGAAGGCTTGCAGAAGACTATTTTCTAGAGGTCCCAGACCACCTATGGGATTTAAAGCACATAAATCCAACAACTTTACCTCTCAATCTGAGACAGGAATTTTGTTTCAAATATGCCCCTTTTCCGGAGTGATTCCGAAATCTGCCCTCTGAACAGCAGTCCTTGTTTGGTTAAGTCGATCAAAATTTGCCTTACTATTTCGCCTAGGTACATTCCACTGGTCATTTTTTCATACCTGTTATATTTAAAAAAAAAAAAAGCTTTTAAAGAGATGTACATGCATGTTAGCTCTGTTTAACATGAGTGGTGTGTTCATGCCCTATCAACTCTAAAAAGGCAGTAAAAGCTTGCAGAGGAATGGCCATTGAACTCCATCTTCCAACCATTAAAATCACGTTGCAGTGACTTCAAGTGCAAATATTAATTACAACATATTTACCTATGTTAAAAGGTAGCAGAGCTAGAAAATAAAAACTTGCAATATTAAACAGAATGTAGTGCTAAAGCCAGAGTGCATACTGTCCCCCTCATGCACTAACCAGTAAGTCATATGTAATTGATGCTGTCTTTACCAACTGAAGACTGGTGAGGTTCAGTTTATCCTCTTGCACAAGCTGTATTTTTACCTTTGAAAAAACACTCTAAGAGGAGGAAAACAGCAAGGCCTACACTTTGCAAGGAAATCTTAAGAGCAGTACTGTTTGGTAACTGCCCTAAGGTGAAATCAGTGCTGTGGTAACAGAAACAAATGTGCATCTTTGGGGTTTTTGTCCCGGATCTCTGCATTACGTACCATGCAACAAATTAAACATAATATTAAAATTTCCTTTCTGATTATTCACTCATTAAGCACATTTTTAAAAGTAGCCAGTGTGTCTCAAAGACTGACTTCATCAGGCTCCTGGCATCAGAACCATTGCACTTACCTCTGTTTCCCTGGGTTTAGTGAGCCTTCATCTACTTCTTTATCATATTTTGTTCTGATGTTGTCAATGCAGCCGTTGTCACCAAATGCTCCCCATTCTGTATTAATGCACATTTTTCCTTCATTCCCTTCCACTATTTCTATGTTTTTCATGTCCTCCATGTAGCACACATTACTGCCTGTCCCTAGGATGAAAGAAATGACAAGGCTTCAGCCAGAAAAATGAAGTAGCAGCTGAAACACATGGAAGGTGTCAGTCACTGCTGCCAGTCTGGTTGTAATGTACCACACATCATCTTGCATAACAGCATGCTCTCAAAAGCTAACACTGCCAAGAGCCAGTCAAGCAGCTACAAAGTCTGAAATGACTTGGTGAGCAGGGTCTTACCACTTGCAGCATGGCTTATAACAACTAATACAAGAATCAGTTCTCCAAACAAAATGCGATAGCTGGTGTACTTGGCCATCCGAAGAGTCTGTTTTCCAAATGGGGCTTCAGATCTTTTCAGGTTAGATATAAGGAAGAAGCTCTTTACTGTGAGGGTGGTGAGGCACCAGAACAGGCTGCCCAAAGAAGTGGTAAATGCTCCATCCCTAGCAGTTTTCAAGGCCAGTAGGACAGATCCTTGGATGACATAGTCTTGTGTGAGGTGTTGGGGTTGGAATTTGATGATCTTAAGGTCCTTTCCAACCTAACCATTCTGTGAGTCTAGGACCTTACATGCTTAGATGTAATTCTGGCAGAAAACTTGGAGGTACCTACTGGGGGAATCATCTAGGTGACCCAAAAATAATTAATTAGATTTTTAAATATATTTGCTTGTTCCAAGGCCTATGACCTTGCTACACAGTAAATTCGCCCAAACACAGATTCATGTTCTGCGTGCTGTTCTTCTATTCTTTTACCATGCACACACTTACTATGCACCATTAGAGATATGATCAGAAGCCCAACAGATTCAGGATCCTAGCTGCTACAGGTGTTACTATGTTCTTTGTTGAATACCATACAAATCTGCCAAAAATCCCAAGAGATAAGTAACACCATACACCAAATTCAAATAAAAGATGCTTTTTTACAAATCCTAAAATAGGGTGTGAGGCCTAGCCCCTACATGCAAGTTTACTTCTACAGGGGTCACTTCAATATGATTGTACCTGCAATAAGGCCAATCTCACAGTTTGGATCCTCATATCCACATGTCATCATTGTCCCAACGGTGTCATTCACCACTGCTACAATGTCCAAATCAAACTCCTAAAACACAAGTCACAATCAGAAGTGGGGTCCCAGCGGAAGAGGGAGAATGCATTAAATACACCAAAGAGAACAGAACATAATAGCTCACATTTCTTCTCCTGATGGCCTCTCTCAGCATATCAACAACATCTTCTCCCTCACAGTCTGTTGCCTTGAAACCTTTTGTCCATCCCACAAGTGTTCCCTGAAAGAGAAGAAGAAGAAGATAGTAAGTGAAGATAGAGAGAAGACTGTACCTTCCAAGCATCAGTCTGTTTTTTCTCCACACATACTCCACAGATTTTTTTAAATGTATTTCCCTGGACAGGTTACTCTGAATGTCTCATGCAGCGTGTGTGCAAGTGCACCTTTGTTATTCGACTGCTGATGGTAGTGACTCCAGATTTACTCAGCTATTTATCAAGACACTGCCAACTCAGTGCCTTCTAATACTCTCATTTGGAAAACCTTCTGTGCATGAAGACATTGCATTATCTAAATAATGGGAAAGACTGAAAAATACTTTTGCTCTAAATAATTAAACACCCAACAAACATTAATGAACACAGTCGGTTAATTTCTGGCTAGTTTACTGAAGGACACTTGGTATGATCCCAGTACTCCAGCCAACGCTTTGGACAGTGATGTGGCCTGACAGAAGCAGATTTCCAGATTACATGAAGTAATTGACCTTCCACTTGGTGACTCGCTCTGGACTCTCTGTCCAAATAATTAAAAAAGAGGGCAACTGAGAGAAAAAGTTGCTCTTAAAAAACCCCTCAAGTTCTAGCAACAGTAAAAGACCAAACGCATAAGGTGACATAGATGGGACCCTGACATAGATGTATCTCACTCAGTTTACCACCACTGCTTTGGAATTGGTTTTCTCAGAATTTGTCAAGACTTAAACACTGTGCTTGGAAATATTAGGTTTAGAAGGCATACTGAGCTGTCCCCCCACTTTCTTGCTAAAGTCTCAACTGTGATCCAGAAATTGAGACAGAAGAGACTAGAAGCTAAGACTTAGATGTTATTGTGAAACCCACCAGGACACAATAATATTCAATAACTTAGGATCCCACCATTTCCCCAGTATTCTACATATTTGACTAGAATTAAGCAACACAACCTTCCCCACCCCCTTTGGAGAAGCATCAGAATATCTGATAATTATTTTATCCTGGCTTTTCTTTATTCTATTTTTTTCTTACATCAGCCCTGGAAAGAAGAAGATATCTGTCAAAAAGCCAGCTCTCCCAAGCTGAAAGGCAAGCTCAGTTCTGCCCACTGACACTCAACAAAAGGAAACTAATATAGTGCAGAAGTGATAGAGTCAGAATTGTGCAGCACAGTTAGGGAAACACCCTGGGATTGCAGCTGAGCAAGCAGAAGGAGACATCTGTTATTTCTTGCCATTGAAGAGTTAAGGCAGCATTTGAGATTCTTGGGCTACTAGAAATATGTAGTTATTTTACAATCATAAGAGCTTAATTTTTATAGAATAAAAGCAAGTAACATCCATTTATTATCAGATTAAAGGTGAAATTCTACCTCCCATATTTCTATAGAATGACAACTTTCTCGTGAAACACAATTAATTTGCCCAGTAAAGTAATAAAATCCCCACAAAACAGGTGAAATATTACTTCCAAAGACAAATGAGCTTTTCCTTCCCCTCCTAACCTTGTAAAGCCCTCTTTGAAAGAAAGCATGTACAAGAATAGCTTTTTGGCGCAGTTTCCAAGCCAACAAGTCACCCTCATCCAAAATTATGTCATTTACCAAAAAGATTCACAGCTGCCACTTGACCCATTCTGTGTTGCAGTTCTCACCTTGTCAATGCTGGCTTGCCTGCACGGGAAGGAGAAGGTGAAGCCCAGAGGCAGGCGAGCACCTTTAATCCCCATATACTCCAGAAAGTCTGCTATGCACTGGACAATATGGTCAAAGAGCTGGAAGGAAAAAAAAGTATATAAATCTCATAGTAATCCTATGCAACAGGCCCTGGCTGGATCACTTAAAAGTTCATTGGAGGTTACCTCTTCTCCTGTCCCTTGCATGATCTCCAAAGGAATGGCAAAGATTTTGTTATACATTTGCACTGATCTTCTTCTTCCGCTTCTGATTTTGACCAGCAGAACTCTGAAATTTGTCCCACCAAGATCAAGGGCAAGGAACTTTCCTTTCTCTGTAAGAAAAGGCAGGTATTTCATTTTGGTGCTTCTGGTAGCCTGTTTGCCAGTCAGAATGGCATACCCTGCCATACATCCCCAAGAAACTTCATTTGTGCCAGTGACAGCACACTGCGCCCTATAGTATTTATCCCACCAGCCTGCTAGCACATGCCTGAAGAGTCAGCCAGATAACATCTCGGGAAGCACCAGTCTGCCAACATAAATCACCCTGGCATTTTCCAGAACAATTGGCATATTCTCCCCAGAAGACAGACAAGCAGCTTTCCTGAACAACCAACAAGTAACCAGAAAATGACTCCACCTGTTCCATCTGGTGTCCCACAGACATATGTGGGTAACATCTTCACTGTGGCACTGGCCTGTGTCTCTCGCTTTAGCCCGTATTCCAGCTCAGTCCTCATTTTGTTCTTAACTTCTTTGAGGGTCTCCAGGGACAGCAGAAATGGCGCAAGAGCAGCATCAATTTGCTTACGCTGAGCAGCCAGCCTGTAAGCCACTGCTGTGACCAAGGCAGCCCCCTTCCCACTGCCACTCACAGAGAGGAGGAACCGAACATCGCAGTTTGGGACCAGCCTTCTCACCACCTTGTGCAGACGCTTGGCATATCTACAGGAACAAGGAGTTTCTTTAGATTCTCACAGGCATTTCATGCATGGTTTACCTCACATACATTTCCAGTACATGCACACATGAAACAGCACAAGTGCTGAAGCACAGTCAAGAGGAGGACGCAAGGTCAGAAATTGGTCTAGGAGATGGATAAAATGATCCTGACTTTTGGCTGTTCTGTAGAACCTGTACACTTACAGGAACATGAATACACCTCTAAACAAGTGCCAGTGCCAAGGGAGGACAGTGGAGAAAAGACAGGCAACAGTCACAATCACAAACAGAGAGCGAGAGCCTCCATCTGGAATTACTCAATTCCATCCAGTTGATGGAACCCAGTGAAGTGCAACTGTCCGGGAGACCAAGAGCCACTTGAGGAATCAATCGCTCTCCCATGTGTCATGCTGTTGCCACCCCACACCAAGTTCTAAGGCTCTTAAGGCAGCCTTGCTGTAACTAAGCCAGTCTGATCCTCTGCATTGCACAAGATCTCACCCCAGCCCTGCAGCGAAACCAGCAGGTCCCTGAAAAGCCACACATAAATGCAGATGCTGAGTCTTTGCAACATGAGCACGTGGCCAGCAATTACCAAATCCCCTTTAATTACTTACTGGGGGTGGGTTTTATAGAGTCCCCCATCAATCCCAACAGTGGTTCGCATCCTCAACAGTTTTTTATTCTCCCTTAGTCGCGTCAGTATGGCTGCCAGGGCGGCAGCACAGAGGTTGGCCGAGCGGAAGGAAACAATGGTGCAGACATGCTGAACAGCGATGCAGTCCTCTTCAGAGGGAAACAGGTTCAGCTCTGTAAGGATCTCTTTTGTATTGTTCAGTCCTTCTTTATATCTGCCCCAAAACAAAAGAACTCATCATCTAATGCAAGGATATTAAGGCAACACATAAATCAATATCTGCATGTTGGCTCAAAAAGAAATGAGAGAAGGCCATTGTGCAACCTATCATGTAGCATCACAATTGGTTCTCATAAACCAGTAACGCCTTTCCTGCACTATTCCCTAAAGTACCTGTGGGAGAGACCAGACTTTTAAGAGGCTGCTTCCTGAGGTTCAGTTTTTGGTGAGGTTTACCAATTAGCTAGCAAAGAAGAGAGCAGGATAAAATATTTAGTCTGTAGAAGGAGGGATGTATAGCTTCACTCAACACAACAAAGAAAATTATTCCTGGAGTAACAATAAGGATTAGGATTTCTCTTCAAAACACTAGAATCTATCAGTTTTCCAGGTGGTCATCCATTAGCTGATCCAGAGTCTGTACTATATCTCCCCAACCCCAGTATTCCAACATCACAGAAACTGAAAACTGCAACAACCATCCCATGTACTCAGGCCTCCAAAGAGGTTATTTAAACAACCTGCATCTGTGATAGTTAACAACACGTTTTCTACTGTGGTACTTAGCTAAAAGTTGACCTGCCACCAATTCCTATTTCCTACTTCTTAGGCAAAAGCAAAATCAATTTAAAAGTTCAGGATTGTTCCCAGTATTCATGGATTATAATTATATGTTCATTATCATTGCTGTGCTTGTGAAAGAATAACAGCCACTCTCAAACACCATATTGCAGGTTCTTACTTTTCCATTGCAGACACGTGCTTCATTTCAATCTTGCCCTTAGTAAGCAGAGCTGTTGACACCTTCCCATTGAAAAGCAGACCCTCTTTTGTCATCTTTAGAAGAATGAGTCTTACAAGTTCCCCCAGATACAGGCTGCTGATCATCTTCTCAAACCTGAAATGGGGCACGAGAAGGATTACAGGTGTTCATCTGCTAGCCAAAGGTATGAAAATTCAAGCATGAGCATCTTATGTTCTTATGCGGATAGATCACATTTAAGCATGTACAAAAGGAGTTTGGGAGCTAAGTTGTAGATGGGGTGCATTCTGAGGTACTGTCATGGGTTCAGCAGTAGCAGTCATTTTTTTCCTTCTCAGTAGCTGGTGCAGTGCTGTGGTTTTGACTTTCAGTCTGGGAACAGCGCTGATAACACCAATGTTTCTAGTTATGGCTTAGTGATGTTTGGTCTGGCCAAGGACTTTCTCAGTTTCTTGCTCTGCCAGGGAGGAGGGGAAGCCGTGAGGAAGCAGAGACAGGGCACCTGACCCAAACTGACCAAAGAGGTATTC
>JAOEHY010043441.1:0-11169 GCA_025447955.1 Psilopsiagon aurifrons | reverse complement strand
TTATACCTTAGTTACTAAACTGTTCTTATCTCAACCTGGGGGAGTTGCATTCTTTTGATTCTCCTTCCCATCCCTCCCGGAGTTGGGGGGAAGAAAGAGGGGGCAGTGAGTGAGCAAACTGCATGGCTGATTTACGGCTTAAACCACGACAGGCACTGGGACCCAGCCCCTGAAGATAAATGAGGAATTAAAGAGAATTTTCAAAAGAATTGAGAGCAACTCAGCCAGTAGAAGTAATTTTGATGAACCAGGTTTTAAATATGCCATTTTTTTACCTTCTTCCTGTCTTTACTCCTCCACAGCATCCTACGAGAGCAACCACCTATTTTTAACAACACATTAGCAATTGCAGCAGCAATCCCCTGGCTTGTGGGGCCAGGAAGTGTAAAAGGTACTCATTCTTCCCACTTCAGGGAAGGTCTGGATTGGCCAGAATCAGCATCAAGTCAACTTGGGTTCGCTTAACCTGTTCCAAAGGGGCTCTGGGAAACACAATCACAGAACTCAAGACTGCTCAGGCATATCAGCCAGAAAATCACTTACAATTGTTTTCCAGGATTGAGAGATCCCAAATCAAGCTCCCGATCAAACTCTGTGCGGAGGTCATCCAAAGCACCATCATCTCCAAAGGCACCCCACTCTGTGTTAACGCACATTCTCCCTTCATCACCTTCCACTAGATCGATGTGCCTCATTTCCTCCATGTAGCATGCATTAGTGCCAGTTCCTGTGAATATTGGAGACAATGCAGGTAAGTTACCTCTTCGTTCCAGGTTTGCTTTTCGTTTAAGTGCACATATTTGAAAATAAGTTAGCATATTGTCTTTGAAAGCAAATATACCTAACCCCGCGGTTAAATAATCATTTCACAGTGAATGAAAAACTCCAGAAATTAATCTAAGGCTTAGACTGTTTAAAAATATTTTCTTTTTCAAATATATTTCTATGTGTCTTAAAAAGCCACCACAATGCACAAAGTGAAGATATTGTGGAAAAAATAGCTGATGCTAACTACCAGACGTGAGAGGAATTCAGCTTTCTCTAGATAGACAAACAGTAATTTTCTATACAGTCAGCGGAAAAGTTTAGTATGCTGGTCACAACTGAACCCAGACAAAATGGGGACTGTGGCATTTGATGGCAATGTGACCAGCATAAAAACAGCTGCTTTACAGAAGGCAGCCAGGCTTGAAAATCTGAAGATCTCTGAAAATAAGTGTTTTTTCCATTTTCTTCCTGCTCTTTCCTGTACCGGGACATCCCCTTTGACTACAGCCTTTTTTGAGATTTAAAGAGCTGAGGAGAAAAAGACTACTTAGTGATCAGAGAAATTTACCAATTATGAGTCCAACTTCACAGTGCTGGTCATCATATCCACAAGTCATCATGGTTCCCACAGTGTCATTGACTAGTGCGAAAACATCAACGTCTATGTCCTAATAGCATACAGATCAGCAAGTAACACAAAAAAAAAATCTTAGAAATCTTCCTGTGCGCTGAAGCAACAACATGCAGACATACTCCCTGGGTCATACTTTGAAGGCCTTCAGTTGAAAGACACACTATTTCCTTTTAGAACACTATCCCCACAACCCTGTGAAATAACAGCTATCTCTCAGTTCTCAAGTGCTTGCCCAGCAGGATCTTTGCTCACTGGATTTGTTTTTACCCAATCCAATCTCGTTTGCCAGAAAAGCAATGTGTGATATTCTAGCACCCACATATCTGTCTATGAACTGCACAGTAGGATAATGTTCTACTACCTGAGCAGATCCTACCAAATGGGATAGAAAATATACATACATAAATGCAGTTATTTAACACAAAGCCAGGCACCAATAACACACGCAAGTAAAAAGCCTTTCCATCAAAGCTGTGCGATTTTCCTTTCACGCTGCAGTAACTTGATAAAGTAAAATTAAAGTTAACACAGGATTCTTGTAACTCAGATGCCAACACCAGCAAGGGGGCAGACTTCAGCCAGCAACTCTCAGATCCTTTGATCCTGCTAACTACAGCAAAACTGTAAGGCAGAGAAAGAAATGAACTAAAAACCAAAATCAAGGTTGTATTTTTATCATCTGAAATAAAATAATTTCCTCTTTTTATACAAAGATGTCAAGATATGGAAGGATTCTTTGTATTTCTTAGATGGTGCTACCAATAGCACCGAGCTTTCCAACAAGACTGTCAAAAATGCTAAACCATAATGTTATTCAAAGGTATACACTTGGTTCAAGGGCAGATTTAATCATGCGTACTGCTGTCTTACAATCACTCACTCCATCCTACAGACTGAAGTGGATAGGCAAGCACTGATAGAGTTGCATGTGCCAATTTTAAATGATAGCTTCCCCCTCCCAACCTTCATCCCATAAGCCAGGGTACAAAACACAGTGTGTATCTACATCTTACCAAATTGTTTCACAACAGATTCCCTTTTGCTCAGTTAGACAGTGGGGCCATACTGGTCCACTGTCACAGCCAGCCCAGTTTATCAGTGTGCAGTTACTGTCACTGTTAGACTGACTGGAGAAGCCTGAGTTACAACCCCTTCCACAGCTTCACCTCCAAGGCAGAGATACATCTACTAGATATAAAGCCATGTTGGGCATTTGTAACCAGCCATCCTTGAAGAATGTCTGACAATTCCAAAAACAACCCACACACCAAGAGTTGATCACCCAAGAAGACAATCTGTGGCCAGTCAGGTTTACCTCTGGCCAGTACAAAACTTGCCTTATGTTTCTGGAGGGCCTTGCGCAGAGAGCAGACCACATCTGTGTCCTGAACACCTCTGACCTTGAAGTGTTTTGTCCAGGCAAGAAGAACGCCCTGCAAAGTAATAGTTCAGTGACCCAAAAGCTCCAACTTTAGCATACAAATCTGCCATAAAGTCCGAACATCTCACCTTGGGGTGCCTGTCAGTACAAACACAATTAACAGGTACAGAAATGAAGTCCCAATTCTGCAAATGCTTCTCCCTGTACTTTATTTACTGATGCTCCTCACAAACTAATAGCATTAAGCACAAAGCATTTGCAGGGCTGGGACCCAAAGCACAAATCCCTGGAAATGAGATATTAGAATAAAAGACCACAAAATAACTGCTACCAGCCCTTTATTTCCCCATGCATCCCCTCAAACAGCTCAGTTAGAGGTCTTTCCTAGTTAGAATCAACTGTAAAAAAGAAACTGAATGACAGCAATTTAAAAAAAGAACCATTCTTCAGGACACAAAAGTATGTGTTTTACAGTCTTTATATAAGGGCACATGGTTAATACGAGTTGCGTACTGATTAAGTAAAAGAACAGCTTTAGGTTAAAGATCACATTGCCTTGAGATTGGAAATTAGTTTCTAAATGGTAGTCAAGTCTAGTTATATGCTAATGCTTATACATGCCTTCTCCATAGAGCTATGTAAACATGACCCCGCAGAAAAGGCCATAGGGTAACACTTCCATGCAATAGCATCTCCAGCTTCTGCAAGGAGTTAAGCTTGCCAGTAGTATTTCTTTCTGCATCTTACCTCTTCCAATTTGGTTTGTTTGCATGGGAAAGAAAATGTAAAACCAAGAGGTAACTTCTTATGCTTCAGGTTTTTGGTCTCCATGAAGTCTAACAGACAGTCAGCAATGTAATCAAAGAGCTGCACAAGAAAGGAGAAGACAGACTCACACTGTGTTCAGCAGTCATGCATTCAAGCATAGCACCAGCACAGAAGACCCTGTGTGCCCTACCTCAGTTCCATTGCCCTGTATGACCTCCTTGGGTGTGGGGTAAAACTTGCTGTCCAGCTGGCTGCTCTGTTTTCCATCATCAAACACCTTCACCTGGTGGGCACGAAACAGGGAGCCACCCACATCAACAGCAAGGAAGTCACCCTTCTCTGCAATACAAGTGGGCAACCATCACCAGTGGTGACTGAGGAGGATGGCCCAGATGCCATGCTGAAAGCCACAGTCCAGGGCTCCTCCCTCACCATGGCCACAAGCTCTTTTGCCCCATCACGGCAAGTCCTCATCCTATAAGCCTGGCACCTCCACCAGGAAGGTTCAGAGCTGGCAAACCTTAGCAAGAGCATCAGGTCCCTCAAGCCAGCTTGCGATGTGGCAGTTGATTTCATTTTCAGCAGTTTCCAAGCTGCAGAGGGATTAGCTTCTCTGCAAAGAAGGCCCAAAGCAACTGCAAAGCCAACCAGAGCACACAGGGGCTACAAAACTACCTAAAATGTGGGGAAATTAAAGTCTGGGACCGTCCTCCACATCCAGCAAAGAATGCAGGATCTGAAGTCATGCTACGACTTGGCCTACTGAAGAAGCCAACTTCCAAGTGGGGCAAAACCAATCATTTCCAAATGCCTTTAGGTGTTTCTGTAAAAGTATCATTTTGTTTCTCAGTCAGCAGCACTCTTAGTTTGAAAACCTTCTCTAGCAGGAAACTTCAGACAGAAGAACTTGTGGCCTCCTGGATACAGTAATAGTAACTTTAAAAAATTATCTATTCCACACAGAGAACACCCTTCCCAAAAGGAAAGTGCAGTGATATGTGCATAGCCCTGTGTGATCTTTCTTCCACAGTTCAAACACCTGATGAAATTTTATCAAACCTCGCCCTGAAAGGGAAGGAAGCAGGAAATCATACCTGTAATTCCATGGATAGATATCACAAAGGTGAGAAGGCCAACTGGGTTACTCAGTAAACTGTGACATTAGTCAGACCATTAATCCCTAAATGATTAAAAACTGATGATCCATACGGGTCATTTCAGGTAGCTTCACTGAGGACACTGAAATATCTGAAAGTCTGTTGCTATTGCAAATTGGAAAATCCAGCCAAGTTTGAGGTGTTTAAACCTGCTGGAAGTTTTGTCAGAAAACAAAACCAATCAGGGCTTTGCAAAAGAGCAAAAATAGAAAAATCAATGTGATACTTAAAATAGGTAGTATGTCAATAAGACATAACCCAGCTTGACTCTGCAGCACTGACACAGCAGGAAGGTCACACAGGCCAGGAGAGCATTGTCCAAAGTTGACCTTGAGGAACATGAAGTCTTGCAACATGATGATACTAAATGCAGTATGCCAAGTCTCCTAACCTCAGAGGATCCCTACTATTTAAGGACAGGGTCAATGCCATGTGAGACCTCAAGGCCCGTGACGGTTACTGAGATAGCAAGGGTTGACCTAGTATTTCTTTTTCTTTGATGAAGGTAGCAGCAAAATGAAGAGCGTCCAGTTCCGGCCAGGCAGTTTGAGGGGGCTGTATATAATTTCTCTCAGATATTCTTCACTTCAAGGGACTAGCCTCCAAATCATACAGCAGTTTAGGTTGGAACAGGCTGATGAAGATCATCTAGTCCCAATCCCCCTGCCATGGGCAGTAACACCTTCCACTAGACCAGGTTGCTCAAAGCCCTACCCTGCCTGGCTTTGAACACTTCCAGGGACGGGACAGCCACCTCTTCTCTGGTCAACCTCCAACACTTCACTGTGTCTAACCAACCTCAGAATAAAGAACTTCTTCCTAATACCTTATCTAAATCTACCCTCTGTCAGTTTTAATCCATTCCCCCTTGTTTTATCACTACCTGACCTTGTAAAAAGTCACTCTCCAGTTTTCTTGTAGCCCCCGTTTAAGTACTGGAAGCTGCTCTAAGGTGTCCCTGGAGCCTTCTTTTCTCCAGGCTGAACAAGCCCAGCCATCTCAGTCTGCCTTCATAGGAGAGGTTCTCCAACCCTCTTATCTTTGTGGCCCTCCTCTGGATTCACGCCAACAGGTCAACATCCTTACATTCCCTGTATGCCATAAGAAGTGTTACTTCTCATTTAACTGTAGGAAATTCACCTTCAGAAGGAATGAAGTCCTGTAGAAATGAGGTACAAAGCAAATATTTCTCCGAAGGTTTCTGCACAGCTGTTACACACCGTGTCCTAACCTAGGCCAGACAGAAACTCCTGCACAGATTCAAAGACTTGATTAAACCTGATGAAAAACGTAATCTTCTGTCAGCCTGCAATGCCAAGCGCAAACTGAGACAGATTATTTTGGATGTGCTTATTTCTTCAGACAAGACAGGCTACTTCAGACAAGACAAGATACTACCTCACCTCATACTCTCCTGGAGGACAACCACTGCACTTTCTCCCTCTGTTTAAGTCTCAGGAGCAGCTGATCTAGCTGCAGAAGCAGAGCAGGCTGTTTCCTGGTAGACTCCATCCAGAAGCAAATTTTCCCAACGCAGAAGGCAAGGAAGGGCAGGAAGGGATTACTTTTTTGGGACAATAAAGCAGTGCAGAGTTTGCTGTCAGAAGGCAAGAAGGAATCAGAGCTCTGAAAACACAACGCTGCTGACACTTTGCAATTTGAGGGGTTTCACTGGAGCATCATGCCTTCCTTATAGGTCCGTGAAGGCCAGCACAATTACACTGCCACATCCCCCCACCTGCAGCACACTGCACTGCAGGGTCTGAGCTGTAGAGGCTGCCCTTGCTGTGTCCAGCCACATCTGCAGCAAGGCCTGCACTCGGTGCAGCTGCATTTTATGGAAGACAGAGGCTGTTTTCTGAGAACTTACTAGATCCTTTCCCCAAGCAAGCTGCACTAGGACAAAAACCATCTGGTGGAGGGAAAAAAACCTCTGCCAGCACTCCCCCATGCGGCTGTCTCAATACACACCTTTCCCAACATGAAATAGACAGTAACCCAAAGCCACTGGTTGCTCTGTGCCTTTGCTGTGCTGTCCTCAAGTACTGGCAGCAACCCACCGTCTTCCTAAATCAGCACTGCTGCGATGGAGCAAGGCGAACTCACCTGAGCCATCTGGAAGTGAGCGCACAAATGATGGCAGCATTTTTACTGTTGCCGTAGGGTTCGTGTCCCTCCCCAGGCCCTTCACCATCTCAGCCTGGAAGCGAGACATCACATCCAGCAAGATATCATCGGAGAGACGCATGTGATACAGGTACCTGTCAACCTGGAAAGGTGAAAGGTGTTACTTGCATGCAGGTTCCTCAATGCTCAGCAACATGCTGGGATGAGTACTGCTTTCATGCTACAGTGAACTATGCATACTGGGGAGTCTTTCTTTATCTCTGCAAACAGAGAATATGCAGTCACTTCATGGTTACTTGCACTAGCTTTCTAACCATGAGGGGCGCAGTTTGGCATGAAGGATCTGAAAATCCTGAACTCCAGTTCTAGCAGCACTCCTTATTATGTTGGACAAGAGTTACTACGCTCATTCCCATCCACTTGACGAACATGAGGCTCAACAGATCCTATGGAGACAAAGTAATTTCTTTCACATATGTAACAAATTGAAGGTGAGCATACAACCTATGCAAACCCCACCTCTCTGATTCTAAAAGCTCATTTTATTTTGACCTCAGCACCTAAATTCCCATGATTGTCAGTGCAAGCAAGCTCCAGAATATAACTGGAACATTTACTCTTATAAAAACTTTGTCTTGAAAATGTTTAATGGAGCCTTGGTGAATTACTATTAAAAAGTTAGCTATCCTATCAATGGCTCAATAACTTGCCAACATACATATCCCATGAAACTTACTTGAGACTCTGACAAGCTATTTTTACACCATCCTCTCCTATAATGAACTAGAACTGCAAAGTATCTCAACCTGGTGAAAATCTGACCTCTGTGAGTCAAGTCCAGAAAACAACATCAGTATCCAAGCGTGTCAGCCAGAACCTGAAAACATCTATTCAGCTACTACTTCACTCAACAGTCAATCAACTTGGTAGCATGCCAGGCTGGAGCTTAAAGCCTCTTATCACTCCAGCTCTGTCCTCCATTCTCTTGTGAGTCTAGGGCTACTTCTAAAACACATTTTAGGGTGCAGTCAATATCTTTTCTTAAGGGTCTGTAACTCACAGCATACATCAAAATAAAAGACAGCTGAATTTAAAGGAAATCAAAGCATCTATGAAACAACACTCATTCAGATAAACTGGTAGAGATCCTAATCAGTTTCTCTACAGCTTCATCAGGGCAAAACTTGACATTTTCTTCTTCAAGACCTCACACTGCTTGGACTGACATTTACCTGCAGGGCTGGATGCATGTCTGTAAAGTGGCCTAGAAAGTACATAGCTGGTACAAGAAAGGAGTAACATAGCAAAATAAGAAGCTGACAACATCTACATGCTCTGCTGAGCCCGACTTTGGTGCTGTATGAACATGATGCATGCATAATTCACTGTTCCAAATAGCTGGACATCCTCTGGAGGGTAATCTGTGTTAATATCCTGCTTCCCATGACATGAGACTCAGGGCCAGAGACAGGGGAGAGAGGTGGGACAATTCCCAGTGCTTCACTGGTACACACACTCAGCTCTTGCAGCATGGGCTACATTCTTACACAATCTCTTCAGAGCACTGTATCAGAACCATTTACATAAGGAGGTCTAGAAGGTTAAACAGAGGAGGAGAACATGCAGGTTGTAGCTATATTGGCCTCTTCTGCAATTTGGACCGGCCACCTACATTAATGAGGCACAAACTGATTACCTATTCATAATCCCATTTTAAACTGATGGCCAGCAATGACCCACCTGAAAGAGCCAGGACCCTGAAAGTAACTTTAGCACTTATCTAGCAGCAAAACATACACACACAGAGGAGAAAGTCTTAAACTACAAGATATAGTTGGCAAGGAGCAGCAGCAGCCTTTGAATACCAGCTGCACCTTGAAAAGACCATTATTTAGACCTTTTTTTGTAGCCCTTGTTTGCAGAAGCACTTGATTTCCTCCAAGGCTTTTCTGAGGCCCCATCATGTGCATGATCCAGCAGCCCAGCCCAAGCACCAGCTCTGCTTTTTGGAGCATACCAAAGTAAAATAAAATAAAATAAAAAAATGAAGAAGGAAAGAAAGCAAGAAATTACAATGACTGGAGACATAACAGCACTCACACACTTTCACTCAGACCCAAACAAAAGTCCCTGTGGAAAGAACCCCAAACAAACAACTAAACAGTAATGAAAAAGAACCATGCTTGCAGAGAACATGCACTAGCTCTCTGCTCACCACAGCAACTGCATTCCCCACGCTGTTTGCCTACAGTCACAGGAGACAGTCCTCTCAGAGGAACTAGATAAGGCAGGGCTGAGGAAAGCCTGCTGATTCTCTAGCCTGATTTACAACCAGAGCAAGGGCTGCTCACATGCCATTTGCTTGTAAACACATGATTGGCCAGGCTGCCGAACACCAAACTCTCCTGCTGCCTCCTGCCTACAGCACAAGGACAGTCGGTCCTTGTTCTTAAGTGTCTTGCCTCATTTACGGAAACAGCACTGTTTTCATTGTGGCGAAGGCCTTGTTCTTGCCACTAGAGAGCAAATAAGCCTGGGGAGAGAAAAGTGGGAAGGCATTCCTTCTTTTTAATAGGGAGAAATCAACTCAGTTCCATACAGCCTACCCTGGGTTTCTTAAAAGAGAACCCTACAAAGCATGTGGGTTCTTTTGCCTCAAGGCTGGGCTAGCTTGCACCTAGCAAAAGGTTTTAATTTTTTAAATGGCTTTGCCAGAATCCCTCTGCCTCTTTCTCTCCATTCTCCTCTCTTCAGGGAATTCTTCCCTTGGCTACACTCTGGATGTTTCTCTGAGGAGCCCATTTCACTCTAGCACTGCTCCACAAGGTCTCTCCCTTAGTTAAAAATAAGAAGAAATAGTGCTTTCTAGATGTGAGATCTTAGATCAGATCATCACCACGAGAAAAAGGCACTGGGCCCCCTTCTGATGATAAAATAATGGGAATAAAATAGGAAATAGACGGGAATAAAAGGGCTATACTGAGAGATGGAGTCAGAGACAACTGACTGTTGAGATACCAGAACCTCTCTTGGAATGCTTCTCTTTAAGACAGAATAAGTGGAAGAGGCCTTCCCTAAGAATAAGCAACTCCACGTTTAAGCAAGGGCACAGAGAAGACAATCCAGTGCTGCTCGCTTTGCTGATGAGATGAGCAGTGCAGGCAGACCTACCCATCAGGACCTTGGATCTCCCACCATGGGTCTGCAGACAGCCCTGCCTCCAGCTGGCTAGAAAACAAGAGGATGGAGCCTGGCAGCAATGGCCAAAAGAAAGCACTCCAATGGAGATGCCAGGAGAACAGAGGACTGCAGCGGACATGTCTAGAAACCAGGCAACCTCTGATCCAAGAAGCTTACAGGTCCCATGTGGTCTTCGGATGGAGAGCCAGAAAACACTTTACAGTATGGCCATTAAAGTAGATTAGGGAAAAGCGACTATTAGGCACCTTGCTTACTCCCAGTACTGATGGCTTAAGATATGGGCCACCTTGAGCTTTTCTGTCTGTAATCTGAGATCACATCTACAAACATTAGAATGATCAGCCATGTTTGAACCAGAGGAGACACATGCACTTCTCCTACACCAACATTAGTTGGAACTGCCTCTTGAGATCCAAAAAACCTGGCCCAGAGACCTCAGAAGTTTTCCCTGCTATGATGTGAGTAACACTGATGTCTACTCAGCTTCAGAAATCCCATCCTTCACACTACACTTGCAAATCAATTCAGCAAGAGGTTCCTTTGTGCCCTCTGGGTTACATCACAACATGCCAGATAAAGTTTAAGCACCACTTTTCCTTTCTGGAGATCATTTGCTGAATTGCTGAAAGAGAACTTATAACTGGAGGGGAAAGCACTAACCAGACCTATTTTCACACTTGTCAGATGGTTTAGGGTCGAAATACTTTTTACCCCATTTGGCTGTGTGGCGTTAACAGATAACACTATTATTTAGCCTGCATTACATACTGCAGATCCCACAGTACCCGAGTAACAGTTTTCAAAACACGAATTACATAATGCTGCATCTTACCTTTTTTATTTGATCCTCTTTTAGCTTTGTGAAATGGAAAGCTAGCAAGTGGACAGCAAACATTTTCTTGAAGCAGATGGATGACTCAGTAGTGACAGAGCTGCTGTGATTAACTCCAAAGAGACAGGTCTTTATTCACGAAGCTGGAGCTAGAGAAACTTCAGCTGAGGCATTTCCCCCAGGGTGGGATAGTGGAGTTCCTGGGAAATTGAGTCCAGAAATAAATCCATCCACTGTGATCAGTTCAATGATTAACCTCCTGTCCCTTTGTACCACCCCCCCCGACCCCCCACAACCCCAA
>JAOEHY010043440.1:0-25771 GCA_025447955.1 Psilopsiagon aurifrons | reverse complement strand
CCCTGACTTTTTTTCAACTCTTATAGTTGGTCTGGTAAGTTTAGTTTCAAATGTTTCTTGAAAGCTGTTAATGCCCAATGGCTTGGTTTGAGCTGTCATATTCCATTTTTGTATTTGGGGAGTGGCTGAGAAGGCATTTAAATGCAAAATATTGGGGTGCAAAGTAATACAGAGAAAAGGCACTTGAAAATGCTGAGAGATTTGAAGAAAGAAATTGAATGCCCTCTCGTGGCGGTTATCTGTTGTAGAAAAATGGGTTTGTGGAAAAAGTATGTCTTTGCTCTTAAACTGCATCACAATAGATAGGTAGAATTAAAAGCAGAGAAGTTTTAGATGTATTTCATTCTGCAGCCTGACAAAGAGACCTCCTTCTTCATGGATTAAGTGAATGGTTGTTTGTTTATAGAAGATGCTTAAAATGTTGTGAAGTAAGAATAATGAGGACAACTGTGATAGTTATTTTGATGCAAGTTGTTCATCTTGCTGAACATAGGTGTTTTCTCCAGGTCACTACAGCTTTGCTATTCTCTGTACCAAATTCAGTCCTAGTCTTTATAGCAGAGCAATATTTTTTAGGTTAGTAAAGCCTATTGTATATGGAATTATAAAACAGAGTACTTATTTCCCTGACAGTTTGCCGGTTTGGTGTTGCGTAGTTTGCTTGCCTTGTGATTTGTTTTCTTCCCCTTTTCCATATGAAGAGAGATATGACATGTGTGTTTTGTGTCATTATGCGTGTAGTTGAGATATGACAGACTCCAAACTTTGCAAAGTTCCGTCAAACTGAAAGCAAATAGCATTAAGTCCTTTTTCCAAAAGTCCTAGACAGCCTTTTTTTTCAAAAGTGATTTGGATCTGCTCCTAAGCTATTCCTTTAGGATCACCTGACAAAAATCATCATTAAAGGTTTTTCTTCTCTTTAATGTTAAAAGGGTGAAAAAAGTGTAATGGCATTTGAAACGTAAAGCAGTCCGTATCTCATCCTAAGGACAGTCTTTCTGGTAGAGGAATGAAACAAATACATTTGTGTGTCAGTCTTTAAGATGCCAACAAAAAATGGTCATTGGAAAATGTGGGGAGGAAAAATGTATGAGCTGAAGTTGTTGCTGTTGAAGGTCCTTGTAAAACAGGACACACAAGATAAAAGAGGAAAAACATATAACAGAAATGGAAAATGTGGCTTCTGTTGCAAATTCTTGCACGCTGTCTTGCCACTGGCAGGACCTGGGTAGGCAGAGCTGTAGCATTCTTGCTTCAGTAGGGCTAGTGGATTTGGCAGCTCCAAAAAATTTCAGTGTTGGAAGCAAAGAAACCTAAAGAGTGAAGCAGATTCAGATAATGGGATGGATGACTATAACACTGATAAAATTGTTTCTTCCTTAAAGAAGGTCTGTTCACCCCAAAAAGAGGAAATCAACAGAGAAGGAAGCGAGCCTAGTTCCTCATTGGCTGGTACTGACCTACTGGTAGCTAATTCCATTCTTGTTTTTGAGTTGGTCACATACTTAATGTTCTCTTTTAACAGGGCTATCTGTAAGAAGCATTTGACCAGTTCAGTGCCTCTTTCACTAAAAAAAAAAGCAAACAGGCCCGTTGTAAGTAAGAGGCTCTAGTGAATTTTTGCTATCATACATGCATAGTTCAGGCATCAGAAGAAAATTAATGGCTACTGACGTGACTAGGTATCAAGTGGGCAACATTTATGTCTTGAATACGTTCTTATTCGTATCTCATGTGCCGGAAAGGCATCTTTTTTCTTAAAACCTCTTCCATAGGGGTTTAAATGAGGTCTATTACTATGTAATATAGCTAGTGTAAGATGACATTTGTCAACAGTTACTGTGCTGTCAGCTTCATTCCTAAGCCTTTAGGCTGGAACCCACATTTAAGTAGGTTTGTGGAAAGTTTTACCTGTTAATAATTAACTTCTTCAGTCTGCAGTGTGGTAATTGTGGTTTTGGTAAAAAGGAACTCTGAAATGTATCAGCTTGCAGGAGAGTGATAAAAATATTTTTGCTTTTAATAAGGGACTGGAACCAGCCAGTCAAGCTCCAAAGTGGTGGTTATGAGGAGGAAGGCAGCCAGCTTCAACGTATAGACAGGGTCTCATTAACTGTAAAGCCCTGTTATATATCTGTGCTACTGCTGACAGTGCTTATTCTGACTCCCAAGGATAGGAGTTGATTGTCACAGCAGTATCCATGTGTCCCAATATTCACCTGAAACAGCAGCATGGTTTGAACCTTGCCTTTTCACAAACGACTGACTGCTTGCCATCCTCAGTTTTGGTAAAGCTTCTGTCAGGATGCAGACCTTAACTTTTGTCTGCTGGGCCAGCAGCCTGCTAGGAGGAAAATTGCTGCAAATCCTGGAAGGACATGGTGCAAGGGAGAACAGCATTACTCTGTCCTTGATAATTCCTAGTCATGGCAGCTGTCAGTGCCATGGGAAACCTTTCCAATGGCCAGGGACAAGTAACTTCTCCAGGAGTTACTTGGTGTGGAGAGCATAAATACGAGAATGAAATGGAGTCCTTCCTCTGTCAAGGCTTTGGTAAGGACATAGGACACCTTCCACTAGACCAGGTTGCTCAAAGACCTGTCTAAATTGGCCTTGAACGCTTCCAGGGGTGGGCATGCACAGCTCCTCTGGGCAGCTGTGCCAGTGCATTACCATCCTCATAGAATGATAATAACTCAAAAGGTGAACCCACGGGAAACACAGAAGGCTGTGGCTGAAAATGAGAGTGTGAGATTGAGGCAGAAAAGAAATTGTGGAATGTGATCATGTGGGTGAATGATGGACTAAGATGCATGTTTTTTTCAGCTGTATTTAAAGCCTTTACTTAATATATGAGAAAGATCTTAACAGTGTAATACTTTGTGACAAAGTGTACAAGCCAGGAATTTATCTGGAGAGGATCTTCTCTCCCTCACAGGAAATGCCCAGAAGGTATTTCCTCAAGTAACTTGAATGCCACTACTATCAACCTTTTGCTTCATCAAAAAAATTTGGATACAGTTTGAGTTTGCATCCTGCGCTGATGTTATACCCCAATTTCAAATGATTTTTTTTTTAATTGCCTAAGAGTATTTATGCTGTCTATATTCATAGAGGGAGTAAACCAGCACTGTTACACTTTGACAGAAAGTTGTCAGCTTTTGCACAAATGTCTATTTCCCTACAAATATGGACATAGTTTTAATCTAACTTTGGCCGTCATGAAGGTATTTTGTACTTATATGGAGGGTTTGGAACCTCTCTGATCAGGGAACAGAAGTATCAATGATATGAATGAGATGAGAAAGCTTCAGAATATCAAATATTAAGAATTGGAAACAGCAGGTGCAGGGAACAGTTTACATGAAAGCTCTGAACTGAAATATGTAATGGAATTACTTTGAATATTTCTGGATGTTGCACTGCAAATTAAAATATGAAGTTGGACTGTGGTTAATTTGTGGACAGAAAGATGATAGATTAAAAAATGGTTCATTGTGAATACTTCAACTCTGAATTTGCTATGAGAAATTTACTTACTGCTCTGGAATAAGGGATGTAGCATTGCTTAAATTTCTTTTAAAAATAACATGCTGTTTCACTAGTACAGAATCCAGGTTATGTTTTCTGAGTCCTGTGTGCTTTTAAATAATAAATATAAATAGAATGAAACATGGCTACAGTTTCATCCTTATTCCCTTAAGCTTTCAATCATGGAAGCAGTCACTGCTCTTCTTCCCTTTTGAGGCACACTTAAATGCATTATTTTATCAATATTAAATAGTGTTAAAATAACTGGTGCAGTCTTTGAAGATTTCTATCATCTGTATTTCTTAAAAATAACTGTAAGGATAGCTTAAAGACTAAATGTTCTGCAAATGATACTGGTTAAGACAGAATAAAATGTTGAGGAATAAAATTGACATGAAGGGACAGTTTGGGAGCAAAGGGAGTCTTCATCAGAATGGGGATGGGGCTGCGTTCTTGAGGACCCTGTGAGTTGTGTGAGAGAACGAGAACCACTGTCTGTGGACTGTATGAGGGAGGATCAAAGAGAGAGGAGGACTAAAGTAGTATGGCCTACAAAATGCATGGAGTAATCCTACTATTGAAAGACTTACCTGAAGTAGCATGTTTACTTCTTGAGACAGAACCCCAAGAACAATGAGGAAGCTCAAAAAATTGGTTGCACAATGTAGAGTGAAGAAAACTCCAGGAGAGAAAAATGAAAGGGGAGGAGTCAATCAAATGCAAATATGGTTGCTGTGAAAAGGAAGGAAATAGCGTCTTCTTCCTTGTGGTTAGGATAAAGAGTATGAAAGACTGATGTTGGAGATTTAAGGAAAAGAATTGAGGGTGAAAGCCTAGTGGAATGGCGGAATAAACTGTTGGAAGGTGGACTGAAGTCACAGGCCTGGGAGCATTTGATTTTATTTTGCAGCTAGGAGATGAACATGAACGATGACTTTCAAGTCTTTTTCATCCTTTATTCTTTGATTCTATGGAAATGTGCTCCTAATGTCCACCACATAAAATACCACTGGCATGTATTCACAGTAGTCTGCTGGCAAACTCTTCACAAATCTGGGTATTTGGGATTTGTACACTTTTTCAGTCTTCAAGTCATGTACAGCTATATCATGACTTCTCATCCATCAAAATGAAGCCACAGAATTTGACAGGGCTGGGGTTTCTCTCAGTTCCCACTGGAGTGTGCAGATGTAGATTTCATTCCTGGGTTTCTGCCAAAAAACTCCTAAGAGAAAAATCCATATTGTCTTAACCTGTTACCTTTCATTGCTTCTTCCCCCCTTCTTTTCTCTCTTTCTGAAGAAGTCAAAATACTTTTCTGTTAAATCAGTGACAGCTTAGGCAACTTCAAAATATTGGTATTTGTGTAGAGGCTTCTTTTCCACAGAATTTAGAGGGGATTACTGCATCTCTTATCTGCTATTTTTAGACTTTTTTAAACTTCCTAAACTTCTTATTTAAACTTGTTGCAAAACTTGGCTTTTCCAGAATCCAAATGCTGCCTGTGAGTTCACATGCATCTGTTTGTGTGTTTGCATACAAATCATATTTTTATAGGGAATGCTTATAAAGAAATACATGGCTGAAAAAAGCTTTATCTACAGCTCTCAAGTCTGTCAACTCAGAATTCTCCTTGAATTGTACACATTGCTCTGTGCATCCCGTTCTCTTTCCTCGGGTTCTCCTAAATGGGAATTTTCCATTTTTCTTTGTGCTTTTCCAGACATGTTCCCTGTGAGGAAAGTAGTTTTTGTAATGAGAATACTTCCCTGCAAAAGGAGATTACAGGTTTTCCTATTAAACTGATCTAAATTTTAAAGCTGTTACAGCATTTATCAATTCAGTTCCAATCAAAGCTACTTAGAGGTATGCAGTTTATCTGCACAAAGCTAGGTGAAGATACTGGTCATTATCTTTTTGAGATGTTAGGAGCAAAAGTGTTACTTTTACCAATTATTGTGGTTTAATCCCAGCCAGCAACTAAGTACCACCAGGACACCAATAGAGCAGAATTAGGTGGCTCTAATAAAACACTTTTAGGAGCTGAATTTTCTGTTGAATCTCCAATTGCTCCAACTCTAGGGAAAGTTAAAGCATGTCCTGGAGACACTGAAGTTGATCAGACATAAGTGAAAAATGCACAGACACCAGCCTTGTTAAATACCAAACGTACCTTTTATTTTGTTGTTCTCCACTACCCTTATAGACAAAAGTCTGCTGATGCAACTAAGCATTTCCTGATTTGTGCCTGTAGTCTCCAATAGCTGATCTGCTCTGACGTGTCTGTAGGATTACAGGTGAGTAAGTTCCAATTTTATTCTTTTTTGTTTTTCTGACATGACAGTCTGCTTTCTTGATGTCAAGAGAAGCAGCAATTTTGAACTAATTTTGCTGGAGGCATTAGAATGGTATTTGCATTAAAAAATGATACATGCCATCCTCCTGATGTATGCTAACAGTATAGGAGAATGAGCATGGCCCCTGCACAGCTGTGACCCAAACTTTGAAAAGACTCACCTGCACCCCAATGGAAAATCCTGAACTCATTCCAACATGCAGTATCTGTCGGGAATAGGATTTCTCTGTGATGTCACTGACAACTGAAATTGCTAGTTGAGTGAAGAAATGTCAATTCAAAATAAGAGTGGCTAGAGGGAAACCTTTTAATTAATTCCAATTCTACAGACTTTTACAAGAAGTAGTGAAAGGAATTTTAACCTTAGCGTTCTGATGAAATGCCAGACTCTGTAATTACATTGGCTCGGAACTCCACCTGCAGCTTTAATATAAAAAGCTGTTCTGCCTTGAGCTGTAGCCTGCTGTGCAGCTATGTTGCTCAGTGTCAAACAGGTGCTAGAGTTCATCTGAGAGGTAAATGATAATATAATGTATATAATTTATACAGTGCTTTGTTGCATTTTCCAAAGCCCCTTCAGGATTCCTCAGGACAAAATACACAGCAGAAATTAGGTACTATTTGAAAAGAGAATTTTTGTCAGTCTGGTTGATGAATTAACTTTTGGGGGATGCTAAATTTTTATGCTTAATTGTGTGTATTGCTAAAACATAGCATAAATACAATTTGCTGTTGAATGATGTGAAGCAAGTGCCATACATGGCTCGTTAGTTTTTTTGTAAATGCAGGCATTTCCCAGTATCTGTCACTCTGTAGGCTTTTGGTGTAAGAAGGCTGGTCTGCGTGGTGGATTGCTGCAAGGCTGTTGGGCTTTACCAGATTTTTACGGGCTGTTTTGGAGGATTTTTCTTCAAGGAGCCTGTTTGTAATTTATGATGCTGCAGAGTGAGGAGATTTGCATTACTTTCTTTTTAAGTAAGTGTTCGCTGTTCTGTGGATAGGGGTTTACAAATTGAACACCACTACTAACACAGGAGTGCACAGGGCTTCCAATATCCAATATATATAGCATTGAGTTTAGGCTTTGTATTGGATGTGAAATTTTACAGACTTTATTCAGTTCTTGTGTGTAACTCAAAATTTCCTGTTATCCTAGACAGGTAGTGATTTACTCTGTTAGTTCTTCTTCATTAATCCAACTTGCATGATGATAAGAATGATAATTGAGTTTTGATTTGATAAGAATTATAATTGATTATCTTTTTTTAGTAAAAGTGTTTGTATTTTTAATCATGAGACTGCCAGATGAGATTAGATCCCATTGCCATAATGCCAGTCTGTATACTCTGAGAGGTGACCCTTTAATCAAAATTAACTGGACAAAATGCTTTGACTAGATGGTAAAGGAAATTATTTGCCTGTCTGATCCTCCTCTGAACCTCAGCTGTTTCCCCTAGTGCCAGTTTGATTTTATAAAATTTACAGTACGGTGGCAGCTTTAAAGAGGTTTGTTTTGGTTTGCATCTTGCCTTTTTCTGATTCTTGCACTTGTGAAATCATGTCATTAAGCTCCATTCTTTCTGTTTATAGACCAAATCACTCATTCTTAAACTAGCATTTACACAAGGAAGCACTGAGAACTTTAATTAATTAATTAATTAATTTAAAAAACAAACTGCAATTGAATGTAGAACTGCTCGAAGTGATTAGAAGGGAGCTGCTGGATTTAATCAGGACTTTAATGTATGTTATATATTAATATATATCTCATTCCTTCCTTAAAGTAAGCCAGTATTTTGTTAATGCTTGTGTAAGAAACCACTCTGTGTGTTGAGATGGGGAGGGGGAGAGTAGATGATTTGATCAGAACTCTTGACACAAAGATGCTACTCGGTATGAAATGATAGCTTCAGCCTGCAAGTGATGATTTAATATTCAAGTAACTTAAGGGAAGGAATATTTTCCAGTTTGCCTTGGGCACTGGGAACCTTTGTGTTCATACATCTTAGAAATTTTCTCTGCAGATTTTCTAAGGTCTTCAAGGACTTCCTAGGGGCGGTAATGCCTTACCCTTGCTATTCATTCCTGCCTTGAAGTAAACAGTGACTGAATGCTCCTTAAGCTGTGAGAAACAATTCCCCTTGGAACAGATAGCCTGAGCAGTGTACTACTGCTCTGTTCTGCTGAATGTTTCTAAATTGGGCCGCAATCTGAGAGAGGTACCCGGAGTCTGATAATTTGTACTTTATTAAAAACTTGTCATAGCACAGGAGGCTGTGATTAGAAACGAAAGAAATATGTTACCAGCATCAAGTGGAATTCAAACCTCACATCAGTGACTACAGTGAGCTGTGACTTCTTGTCTTCCTTCCCCCATTCTTTTTTACATCTCATTCAGATACAAATCACCAGTGTTCAGGTCCCTCCACTGATAGCTGTCCTACTTTATGCCTACAGCATAGCAGCCAGCCGCTGCAGGGTGTAAAACTGAATCCCCTATGTGTTTGTTCTACAGTATCATATAGGATATTGCTGACAATGGAAATATGCCATGTTGGAGGCCAGGGTGCTCATCTGGGAGCCCTGTACTGGTAGAGTTCTTTCATTTTCAAGGGCTACAACAAATGAGAAAGTATGTTCTGTCACGCTTAGTCCTGTTTACTGACATCACAAATCTCTTCTCTATTTGCCTTCTCATAAATGCGATTAATCCACACAGGCAGTAGCATATTGCCTATCATTTTCAGGTTGCTTCTTGCAGGCATCCCTTTTGGAAGTTCACAGCCACCTTTTCTAAATTTTGCAGTTGACATTCTAAGCCAATATGAATGTATCAGTGAGAATTACAATAATCCATAAAGATGTGAAACCATGTAATCTGTTAATTGCTTAAACGTGAATCAGTGATTTTTCTGAAGTCTACTGTACCTAACAGCTTTTCTTGCCAGTCCTAGGAAGAATCTTTGTATATCAAAGGGAAACATTCCTAGTTATTGCTATCATCTCAAGATTTGTTGTGGCTGTTAGGCTCGAGACCCCAGAAGTATCACTAGTTTACAATTCTTAAACTGATGGAGCAGGGAAAGTGTGTCTGGTCCTCCAGGAGAGGGTGGCCCATCACTGCAGGCCAAAAAGATTTTACAAGCTCAAGTACACTTTGGACTACTCTTTCCCATGCACTCTCTCAGTCAAAACCAGTTTTGAGAAGAGCAAAGACAGGGATGCTTAGTGAGAGGATAATGTGTTTGAGAAGGCTGATGGAAAGACTATGTGTATGGCTCTCTTATTTTCAGGAATGTCCACACTTACAAGACCTGTCAATGAGCTCAAATATAGCTTGAATTCACCAGAGGCAATTGTACCTATTACAATTCTTTCTTTTTTGTTTTTGTAACAATCTATTCTATATGGCGCATTTCATTAGTTCCTTACTGAAAACTGAAACCTGATTTGTTCGCCGTATTTGTGTTCTTGTCTGAATTTGTTTACGGGAACAAGGTGTGTTTTGTATTATATGTGCCTATACTGATTTTAGCACCCTCTTCAACATGAAAGAAGGATGTCTTTTTCAGTCCTTCCTCTTTAGACACTGACTCATTATTCAAATGCATGGCAACTTTGCATGAGGCTATAGAGCTGTAGAAATCAGTCCAGTTGATGGTTATAGAATGAATGTGTGCAAAATTTATTTGAGACTTCGAGGTCTTCATTGTAGTTGTGGTTGTTATTGCTCTTCCAAAATCCTGGAAGCTGAAGAATGAGAAAACAATAAGCACAGAGGATCAATAGCAGGAATATTAACTTCCAGTATAAAATGCCAGCTTGACAGTGGACATATGTGGCATGAATGCAAACGCAGCAAAGACTGGAAAATGTAATCTTGATTTTTTTTTCTTCCTGATTCTATATCACACTTTTATAGAATATCTTATATGTGCTAACACCATTTGTGTCATAGAAGCCTTGATATAATTGATATTGTGTCGCAGAAGCATTCTCAGGTTAATTAGGAGTGTCTCATACCTCCTTGGTGGCGTCTGCAGTTAATTTTGCAGTAGCAAATGTAAATTTTGGGGGAATCCATGTAAATTCTAACCCAAGGAAATTGTCTGTGCTTTATTGAGCTATCTCATAAGAATAGATGATCTTAAGACTTCATTTCTTTGGTGCTCAGATGTCATGGAAGTAATGTAAATTGATGTTATTCGAATTGAATCAAAGCACTAGCCATGACTTGGCTCATGAATTGTAGCTCCAATTAAACCCAGACTCAGATCATGAACTCTTTTGATTTAAAGAGATAGCTGATGGCAGCGTATGTGTTGTGTTCCGTTTCTACATTACGTGCTTGGCAATTGTGTTTCAGTTGTTTCTCCAAACGATTTATGCTGTGTCTGGGTTTTTCTCCGGCTAATTCTAGCTCTTTTCTAGACTTGATCCTTGCCTTCCGGTTGTCTTGAGATAGCCAACACACTGCATCATGTGTGAGCATGAATGTCTTCATGGACTTTTGAGGGTTTTTTTCCCCCAGCTTTTGCTGTGTTGCCAGTCTCAAAGGGCCACATGCAGGATGTTTCTTCTGTGATGGCTACAAAACGACCACTAATTCTTCCAGATACTGCCCACAACTGCCGAGCATTCTTTTGAACCAAATGAACTTGATTGAAAACTAGAGAGATGTTTAGTTTAGAAGCAATAAAAGAATAATTGTCTAATCTAAAATAAGGATTAGAACTAGATGTAGTTTTCTGGCATAAGGCTTTTTTATGTCTGAAACTTAACATTTAATAGAATGCATGTCTAAGAGACTCACCTTGCTGTGGTGTCACACACATTCCTATGCTCTCATATCCAATGGAAAAGGTGGCATTTGAGTAAAACCAGTGCTTGCATGTGTTCACTGAAATTTCCTATGGAAGCTTAGTACAGTTTTCTGAGAATGACTTGCAAATCCTGTGTATTGCAGTGGTGCAAATCTTCATTCACAGCTAACCCAGGCCCATCAATTATAATGCTACATCTTAAGACAACTGGTCATTCCCTTTGCCCCCCACTTGGCTCTTTGGATAAGGGTCACAGACTTGGACTCATTTTAATTTCTTTGGTTGGTGGAACTGAAAGATCATCAGCCAATTCATTATGAGAGCTGTGATAATGTCTCTTCCAGAGGTTCATTAGCACTCACTCAGCAGGGCTCCCCAGCATGCCTGTACTCTTTGCAAGCAGCAACCATATTGCATATAGGTGTGTAGTGTGTATCTGTCAGCAACATGAATCAGTCTTTAACAATTGTCTGTGAAAAATGAGTATGAGATTCCTTTACTGCTTTATGTCACACACACTTTATAGCACTAACAACATTTGCTGCACATAAAGAGTATGCATAGGCTCAACTACTTGCTTAAAGTCTGAAATGAGATGGTGTTAGTGTGCTTGCTCATGTCCAAAATTATGCTAGTTATTGTGCCAAGTTAGAGACATGAATGTCAAGCCATTCGACAAGCCTAGAAAGGATAATAAAAGTATTTATGAATGCTACAGTTTTAACTGCTACATTTTTAAGACCTCCACAGCCTGGACTGATTTATGGTTGTTCAGCTTTAAAAAAAAAAAGAAGGGGGGGGGGGAAGGAAAGAAAAACATATTACATACAAAAGAAACTAAGGGAGCCAGAAGCTATGCATTCAAAGAACTATCTAAAAATAAGAAGTACACTTATAAACTTTAATATCCCACTGAGCAAAGCAGAAGGTTTTTCTTGTCTGGCTACAGGAGTGTGTGTGGTTTTGCTGAAATGTAGTTCTCATTTTGCCTCATACAGTCTCTATGGTGGTGACTGCTATTTTTATTTTAGACGTGGGCTTTTTAATTTCCTTATTTATGTGCTCATTCTCATCATAAGGGATGTATTGTAACTGTGCTCTGCACCCTGCGTGTTTAATTCTAAACTTTGACAAGCAGCAGCCCTGGGTTGAGCTGTGGCAGCTGGAAATTCAGTACAGCTGACATGCAGTCCCCAAGACTGTAAAGGAATTTGAGTGACAAAAATACTAATTTCACAACAGAACAAATGAAACAAAAACGTTCATAGAGACCAGCTGGTGTTGCATTATACCCACATCGTGACTGTTCTCTATCAATGCATGTTTAGTATTTTTGTGTAATTTTTGCTCTGTATTCTTAGCTGGTGGGGCAAGGAATAGATGTTACAGCACAGGTGTCCTGATGTGAATGATTCATGTCTAATCATGGCAGTACAGGGTGGGCATACAGAGCTGACTTTCACAAATGAAAGTGTGTGACAGAGAAATGAACCTTTTGGTAGCCTGGGACAATCACTATGAGACCTCTGAAAATCAATTAGCAGAGCAAAGCAATAGAGTGAGGGGAACGATTACTTGTTCCCCTCAAACAGTCCATGTTTTTTCTGATTCTCCTGAAGGAGTTCCTACGTTGGAGAGAAAATTCTAACAATTCCATTAAGTCTCTACCAGCAGTGTGAGGAAAAAACTGATGAAAGCTTTTCTTCTTTTTAGAAGAGCACTTTATTAAATGCTCCTTGTTTTTAGTCATGCTGATAGTCATGTAAGCAGTGGCCTGTGTGAGAAATGTGAAATTTAATATTAATGTTCTTGGATGTAGAGTGTAGAATGCAATGGAGGATTTTGGCTGGCCAAGATGTTCTGTCACGTTTAAGAGCTTGACTTTCAGAGAGAAAAAAGATGAGTTTATTAACAGCCACTGAAAATGAGATGTCATAAACGCAGGGAGCAATATTTTTACCACTTGAGGTTTAAATTTAGGTTCCCAGTCTGACAGTTTTAGCATAATATGTGAATTAAATAGCATGAATATTTATTTTTAAATGCTGTGTTGATAACTTGTAAGAGAGCAAATTCTTTTGATTATCCACAGAAGATGCAGCTCTCAGAAAATACCTGTACTTCCCTTTTCTCTTTCTTTTTTTTTTTTTTTAACATGCCTTGTTCACAAGGTGATTTGAGCAGCTTTGAAAAAGTTTGATAAACAGAGCCTGAGATCTGCATAGATTTAAGTTGCTGAAATGCCTGCTTAGCCATGCTCTGCATGTGATAGCAGAGCAGTATGATAGCTTGTTGTGATAGCTGGAACCAGTTTCAAGCTCTTTTTGCCAATGCCTGATTTCAGCCGTTGGTCAGAGAAAGTGATAAGAAAAAATGAGTTAAAACATAACACTTTAATTAAATCTATTGGAATTTTAGTTCCAGCATTTTTTTATAATTGTCATATGTCCCAAAGCAAGTGTCTGGATCTCTGGAAGAGAGGCATAGTAAGCAGAGCTCTGCAGCACCCTGATGGTGTTTCAGTGGGAACCAATGGAACAGTCTTGGACTTCTCTTCAGAAACACTGGCCAGACTCTGTTTCTAGAGCACTTCCCATGTCTAAGGTGTGCATGGACAAATAAAGAGAGGTATACCCCAGAAAAATGCTGTGGAAATGATGTTTTTGAAATGCTTAGGTAATGCAGTGGTAAATCCTATATTAAAACTTCATGTGTAACTAGGAAAGAACACAGGGTAATATACAGGCTTGCTTCTTTAAGGTATTTCTAAAGGCTAACTGCATTTCATGATCGCCTCATTAGTCAAAATTTCCATGGCCTCCTTTCATCTCTGTTATTTCATCTGTCACATGCAGCAATAGAAATCTGAGACTGGTTTTCAAACATAATTCCAGAAGAGCGTCCCCCATTTAGCCTCTGCCATGAAATACAGCACAAAAGAACATTTCTAATGATACATCAATTATAGAATATGTGCAAAAAATGAAATGTCATAAACCTTATGGAGTAGGCTTGCAGGCATCTGTTGTAAAGGAAAATGACAAGACCCGAAGTTGGCAAAAGTTTCGAAAAACATGCCAGGACCTTTTATCATGACCTCCTCTTCCTAAAGGAAAACAAAGGCTTTAAGCTAACAGCAAAAGAACAAGTTCTATTACAACATAACCTAGGATAGTTAACTTTTTAAATAAACAGAATTCATAATGTCCAAGTCAACCAGGATACAAATAAAGGAGTTTATTTAAATAGTCATGTTCTTTGCTCCCAGCCCCTTTCCACTTCTGCTGTGGTTGTGAAAGGTGGATCTTTGATTCTATGATTAGTTTAACTCATTTCACTTGTTTCATGGACTGTGAAAAACCTCCACCAGCCCCCTTTGGTCTCTCAGAAGGTTTATTAATTATTTATCCATTTCTTTCAGTGTGCATTTTTTTGCTTCCTGTTCAAGTTTAACCTTGCCTGCTCTACGCTGACTCTTTCACTCAGAAGTCCACAAGGACATGGCTAAGTGGCTGTTGTGTTGCGTGTGTGGTGACTCTGAGCTGGGAGGATGCTGATGAAGTGATTCCCACCCTTGGGCCCTTGTACAGCTTTTGCCTGGAAACGTGGTAGGGAATAACTACACTGGAAGGGTAGATGTCGGTAGCTCAGGTTGCTGTGGTGTTTCTTTAAAAGCCTGTTCATACCTGTGGTCATGCCTATCATTGTCTTTGCAATACTTTTTCTTCTATATATTCCACAGCGTAATCAGAACATAAGTGAGTATTACACAGTAAAAGTTAAAGGTAACTGATGGAATTTGCAGTATTTTTAGTATTCATATTCCTACCAACCCTTAGCCAGCCTAAGGTATCCTTTCTTAAACACTTATGCACATTGAAAAGAAGTATCCATTGATACATAGATTCTTGGTTTTGTTTCTTTTTTTCCTTCCTGAGTGGGTACAGTTACTTTGAAACCCACTCATTTCTGTTGTTCAGTTACTGAGCTGCATTAGGCAACTGCAGGCTTCTAAAACATTCGGTACAGAAAGAAAACTACCACCCAGAAATGTAAATGACACTCTAAAACTCCTTCTCCCCCATTGCTGCTAACTCTTGGTAGTCTCCTCTGGAGAAGGGAAGAAAATGAAAACCATATGAATACTCTGAAGAGGGGAAAGGCACTCAGCCACTGGGAACTAAATCTAAGGCATCATTATAGGCTCATTCGAACTGCTGATTATCAGTGAAAACTGAGCCTTGTACCAACTTGCTAAAGGTACTTTTAAGCCATTAACACATCATCATAATTCTGTAGCAGCCTGAAAGGGAGAAAATATACCACAAAAATAGTTTTCCTTGTCTGTAACTTGATCTGGTGAATGAAAATATGTTCTGAATGTTGTTTGTGTAGCTTTCATTATGATTGTGGCCTTTGATAATTAGTTAATTAACAAGACTATGGCAATGCCTGTGTCACTGCTTTCATCATAAGCTGCAAGTATTTCAGAAGTCAAGAATGAATGGCAGAGTCAATGAGTTCTCTTTGAACTCATTTGCCCCTTACTTCTTCCGTGATCTTTAAATCTGCATTCCATTACCTCCAAAACATTTGCTCAAAATGACTTTATCTTAGTTAAGACACATATTCCTGGGTTCATATAACCTCCAGTGCCCTCTCTTCCTCTCTGCATCATCCATTGGGTTCTGCCTAAGTGCCTTTCAAGTTCTCCAAGATGTGATAGCTATTTGTGGAAGAAAAATCATGCATTTCTTCTTTTGTGATAGCAACTGGCTTCTTGGATGTCTTCTGTAATATCTCTTAATCTGCCTGTGGAGTTGATTATTTGCATTCAGTTTTCCTGGTATTAATGGGTTTAGTTTTTCTACTCTTCATGTGAAAGAACCACCTTAATTTTATTCTTCTGTCTCACCAAATTCTGTTCAGTTCATTGAAACTGTAGACATGAGTAAAACAGACAAAGGGAGACAGAGCTTCTTCATGATGTTATGATCAGTGTTTGGAGTATGATCTGGAATGTCCACCCATCGTACTCTTTTCTTAACCTAATAAGAGGTTATGTAGTGTTGACATAACTTCTGGATCTATCTCCTTTTTTCCATGACCATGTGGCCTTTTCCATGGGGTTTTAATGAGACATTTTTGCTTATTTTTTTTTTTTCCTGGTAGCTTAAGGTATTTTTTTCTCTTTCTACATTTGGGAATCGGAAAAAAATGGGTTCTTAGTGTCTTCCTCTCACATTATTCGTTGGTCATTATTCTTAGACTAAGACTGTTGTGGCTTTCATCTCTTGGTCATCTTCCTGTGTGCTGTTACTCTCTGGATGCAAGCATTGCATTCTCTTCCTTCTTGGATTTTCATTAGCCAGCAGTGCCATACTGTTTGATGACTGTCCTTTTCTTACACTCCATCCTGCAGCTGCCCCCTCAAAAGCTCTTTTTCACTTCTGTCTGAGGGTGGCACGCAGAACCCTCTCTCTTCTTTGCAGCTTTTCAGTGAATAATCCTCTCCCTGGTTAGTTTTATTGGTAAAAATGGAATTCAGTGACTCTGCCAAAGACTGTTAGATCAGCCAGTTTCAGACCTGATTCCTTAGGTTCAAATTACATCTTCACCCAGTCTCTTAGATGTTGTGGATACCTACTGCATCAACTCTGTTTCAAGAGCTCTTGTGTGTATGTGTGTGTAATATCTGCCTCACCTCCTCATGCCTTGCCTGACTGCTACCAGAGAAAGGCCTGTGCAGGTAAATGAAGTTGTCCTGAAGTTGTGTTGCTTCTGTTTTTTCTCATTGTTTCTATGGATTCTCATGTTTGCTTCAAGCAGTTTTTCTGCCTGTTAGTTCCATTAGTTAGGGTGCTCTTGTGTGAACTGTGAGAGGGATATCTGTGGAGTCAGTTGTATTTGTGCTGGATTTTGTACAAATTTTTAATGTGTTTTTCTTACATCTTTTGTACTCAGCAAGACATATTCCATTGTATTACAGTCTCTGGGACTAAATAACATGAGCTCAGGGAGTGTTTCTTTATGACACTTCTGCTAAGAAAACAACTATCCTTCAATTTTCCAGGGTCTTTCATTCTTCTCAAAACATCAGTTGCTGGTTTTTGACTTATCCAACTTCCTTTTCAGCCCTTTAATACTGATGTTGTTGGTAAAAAATAAGAGTTATTTTTCATCTTAAACTAATTTTACACCTGTATATTCCCACTAGTGTTGCTTTAATTTACTGTGAAGTGAATGGAATCAGAATCAGGACCACTGAATGTATAAAACATACTCAGATTTGCAGTTATGATTAGCTGTGAAATGTTTTGTGGTAATTTTGAGTGCAAGATGGTATACAATGACACACTGTTTGATACTTTGGGAGAGCCAGGATTGCAGAGCCCACAGGAGACAGGCAGTATAGCTCTGTAAAAATGAGAGAGGTGACAGAACAGCAAGTGAGAAGAAGAGAGAGAGAGAATGTGAGGACGGATAGAAGAATGTGTAAATGGACTGATGAATGATAAGAGAATGTGCAGCTGAATTAAAGAATGTGTGAGCTGATAGATGGGAGATTGGGCAAGCAAAGAGCAGAGCTGAATGCATTTGGGATATTAATAAACCTTCCAAAGTAGTATGAAGAGGGAAAGAGAGTGAGGAGATGTAGAGGGCTAAAAAGACAAAGACATTCACAACTAGGCTGGCAAATATTACAGTGAGATGACCAGGAGAACACTCCAGAGCAATTAAGGAGAAAAGAAAGACAACAATAGCTTTCATGAAAAGGCTTGAAGGTAATTTATGAAACTAGTGAGGCAGGGCAAAATTCATAATAGAGTTTTGAATCGCCTCCTAGAGAAACTGTTTTTTTCCTGGGATTGACCAGGGTAATTTTTCAGACCATGTGTTGTCTCTGTTTTGTCCATCTTAACTTGAATGTACATGCATATTTCTTACAGCTCTCACTTTGGGGCCTGAGTTGTGAGCCTGTCTTATGGAGGTGCAGATTCTCTAAAGCTTGTTGTCTATTAATGTGTTAATGCTCCTTGAGATAACTTCGGAACATCCTGAGGTGTTTAAGCTCTTAATTCTGGCTGAAATCAGATAGCTTAAACAGTCTAAACTGCCCAAGTCATGAGATGGAGCATCCTCAGAGCATGAGGCTGAAAGTGATCTCTTCTATACAGCTTTAGGAAATCTCCCTAGATTCAGTACAGCAGACTGGGACCACTCTAGGGAACAGTGAGGATCAGAATAGTTTTTTCTCTGTTACTTCTCCACTTCCTTCCCTACTTCCTTCCCTTAGAAAGCCTAGTTCACAAGAAATGCTTGTAAGAATTGTCCATGTTGACTTTATATGTTTTGGCTAGGAGAAGACTTAAGGCTATCACCTCATATGCACTCTTAGCTGGAATTTACTAGTTGAAACTAGTCAGCATTAAAATTAAATGTAGTAGTTGACTGGTCAGTTTTTATTCTGCATCTTTTACCCCATCTTTTTTGCCATGGTGCTGTACAAATGCTTTTGCTGGGATGAGAAAGGAGGGGGGGGATGTGAAGGACAGGAAGAAGCAGTTGTAGAGAAATAATGTTTTTTGAGAGGACTGTGCTGTCTTTAAAGTGTGCGTGAATGTATAGCCAAAGAGTCTCCTTACAGTGATTTGTATTTTATAATTTATTTGTTTTTAATTGATGTTGTAATGGAGCTCACCACTGTGAGAAGGAGGAGGGTAGAGTCCTGGACTGCTGTCATGCAGCATGCCCTGCGAGACAGTATAAAACAGCAAGGACAGGGGCTATAAGCTGGTGAGTGACTACTTGCAGGCTTCATTATCTTTTACTGTGTCATAGGTGTAGGATGTAACTCAATTTTACTATTTGATTCCCAAAGGGAGAATATTACTATATTTACTCAGTGCAGAGCAAGTTAATTGTAATGCAGTGCATCCACAATGCATTCAAGTTTGCAATCAATGCAATTTTATTTCTCTGTATTATTCACAAGCATTGTCTTGCCAGACTAAATTATTTTTTGACTTCTGAAGACATTCTATCTGATTGCTGAAACTAATCAATATCACTAAAACCATGAACATATGACAGTGATCATTTCTAAAGGCCTATTTCTTGCCAATATTGTTCTAGTAGGCAGTAGAGCTGTAAAGGTTGTGCCATTTTTAGAGCAAATTTCTAGGGTATAAATATTAAAACAGCAATAAACTCAAAGCCTACTATAAGAATTCTCTTCTAAGAAAATATTTTTTGAGATATATTCCCAAAAAATTCAGTTCATCCATATTAGATGTACTTACTGTCTGTGTGGTCTGTTAAGAGCTTTGTGAAACAGAGCTGCTTCCTTTTCACTTATGCATGAGTACACACATCCACATGCACACTACTAGGAGACACATCAAGCTGCTAATATCTCTGCTGAGGACTTTGTGAATCTTTCTGGGCTTGATTTTCTATGGAGTTTGATGATATTTTAGTCTATTTTAATTTTCCTGAAAAAAATAGTCTTCAAATAATCCATGTAAAAGAGTCACAAATGAAACTGTGATATTTTATTAAACTTTGCTCACTGTCAGGATGTTAAATAGGCTTTACTCATTTCACCTAGGAACTGAAATTGTCAATCAACAATGTGTGATCTTAATTCAGAATACGTATGGTGAACAAATTGTGCTCCAGGGAGATGCATGACTTGTATTAGGGAAGTGTTGCAGAGATCACACATGAGATATGTTAGTGAAGGTGATTTGTTTTGGTACAGTTCTTAATACTAAATTCCTTATTAAGTTCAATATTAAGTAAAAAGTATAGAAATTTTTTTTCAATAAACTCTAAGACTTCTTTCCAACTTTAAGACTGGTATAGTCACACCTTCTGTGACTTATTAAAAGTGCCTACAAGATAGCTGAAATGCGTTAGAAAAAAGTCAGTGCTGAGTAGTTGTCCCTGCTGATCTGGTGGGGATGAGGTGGGGAAGAGGGGAGATGTTAGAGGTACTCTGATCTATACATCTTCCCAATCATGCAAAACTTTATGGTCACACAAGATTAAAGGTCCTGCCAAGATTAATAGTGGTCCTAGGTCATCACTCCATTTTTATCCAATCTGTTGACTGAGAAGGACTTGTGAGGGGTACACCAGCAAAATTACAAGTCGATACAGTGCCAAACTTTAGAGTTAAGTGGTGGGAAAAAGCAGTGTGAATTTGAGCGCTACAAACCCTATTTCTTTTCTCAAAGAGAGGAAACCAATGACATCTACTGGACCTAGTCTAGGATTTTATATAAAATAAAATGCCAGATATAGATAGAATTCTTATTGTTTGTTCCTGTTAATCCTTTTTTTGAATATTTCTCTGTCACTTTTACTGGGCTTGTACTTTTATGCTTAACAGTGTCAGATACTGAGAACTTTAAAATGACCTGATATTCCAGAGTTCGAGGATTCTGGATTGAGAGAAATGCAACACAATAAAGAGTCATAACTAGTTTATTAATACAGGGAAACTATAGAGATAACAAAAGATACAGTAAAGGGTATTTCTGATGTTTGATTATTTTACCAACCCCAAAGACCCTGTAATGATGTTCAGGAAACCACCTCTGAGAAATGTCATCGCAATGCAAGGTGGCAGGCTCAACCTTAGTGGGCGTCCCTGCGGAGGCAGCATTGACCTGGGTGGTATGAGGTTTGCCTCTCCTCACCGCCGAGGCTCAGGCTTTTATACTAGCAAAAAAGCACACTCATTCTGATGTAGGCGGCCAACAGCTATGTCTAGAAAGGTCTCTCAGGGTCGGGACTTTTCTGAGGATCAGCTAAAGCCAGACCTTCCAGGGAGGAGCCAAAGCTGGACTTTTCAGAGAGGAGCCACCGCGCAGAAACAGTGCTTTTCTATCTTTGTTTGTTTCACTAGGGTCCATTATCTAGTGTCACTGACACACCTGGTTAGATTTTCACCTGTTTTTTGATCACTTAAAAGTGGGTAAGTTGCCCTTTAATCAGTAGTTACAAATTTTAATGGTTGGTGTGGTATTCACTGAAGTGTTCCAGAGAAGACCACAGTATAATTGTTGTTTGAGAAGATTTTTTTGAGGTTCTGAGCGCAAGAAATGCACTGATGTTACTACTTTAGAGCAGAAATCTGCAGAATCCTGAAAATCTTTGCAGGTCATACAATAACCTAAGGAAACCAGTGACTCACACCTGATTGCACCAGATGTTATAACTTTCATAGTATGTCTGTACTGTGCTGTAGGAGACAAAGCAGGAAACAAATGTTAGAAACCACAGAGTCAGAATAGTCACAGAGAAGCAAACAGGCTCAAGGTAAATTAGGACATCACTTTTAGAGTACTCTGCTGGGAAGAGTGAGCTTGGAAGACATCCCTCCTTTTGGAAGCTGTGGTAGGCTCATCGGTAAATTTTACCTTTGTGTCCCCTAACTCTAATTGATTCTAGCCTCAGCCACCAGGATTCTCCTGCAGCACAGTTCTGTACCTCTACAGCACCTCTGTCCTTTGTATCTTCCTGCCTTCCCCTTGCAGCCATAAGAAGAACCCAGCCTTTACCCTATGGGCAGATAGAATTTTCCTTCATCTGCTGAGAATACCAGAGTCAGCTCTAGAGGCAGATTAATTAGTCACAACATGGCACCATGTTAATACAGACAGACTGTTGCTGGAAGCAAAAATGAAATCCATGCATTGTACTACAGACACTTGAGTTCTCACAGAGCTAAGAGTATGTATCTTTGAAATGGAGTAGCATTATTGCAATACTGTTATTCCTTATCAGGCACTGTGCTTGACCTTTGGGTTGCACAATTCCAGCTTAAGCAACAGTCTAATAAATTCAGTTATCATGAAGACAACCTCATTGTTTGTTACGAGCTACGTTTTTCTCTTCTGGACTCTGTGCAATACCATGTTCATCTTGTTTATGTTAGATTTTGTAAGTAAGGCTTCCTTTAAGCTAACATTAAGGCCTAGCTGCACTGCTCCCCACCAAGATAGATGTAAAACTAGCTCATGTGGTCGGCCCGTGTTTCTTCTACACACCTGCAAACCAGGGCAGTAGTCAGTAGCCAAAAAAATTATGATGGATAGCAGCAATTATAAACCAATAATATACGGGAAACAGAAAAGATTGCAAAGAATTTCCTGTCATATGCATTTAGGAGGCATCTGGACTACATCTGTGAAAGCACATGCTCAGGGAACTGCAGCTTGCTGGAGGTGCATGTCTGTCCTATCAAGAATAATGATAAAATGGTGCTATTCATGTTTACTTCTTTATGTGTTGAGGGCAGGTAAGGAATACTCAATAGGAAGCACTTCTTCAAACAGATGGAGTACAATATAACATTAATTGACTGAGAAGTAGGGGAGATCACCTTGTGAGCTGTTTGCTCACTTTATTGCTTAATCATATTCAAGATGATTGAAAACATTCTTTAAAGAGTAAGGTACTGGGATTGCTATTAGCATAAGTGGTGACATGTAAATATAACTGACCTTAACATTTACATTTTGGCTTATTTGCCATAGGGACAAGCTGATGCTTAGGAATGCATATTGCTAATGAGTCATTAAAAAAGAGGAGGATTGGAGCCCGCCTGAAAAGCGTGCCTTCTGATACACCAGGGCAAAGTAATTTCTAAAAAAAGATTTGGATGTCCACTGGGGAAATTATGGAAGTTAAATATGATTTCTTACAGAGTATTTTCCAATGTGTAGAAAGTTTTTAGAAGGGTTACTTTGCTTTATTTTCTTCTGTGTTTTCCTCTCCCCTGATGAAATGAAAACTGTTCCTTAAGGTTGTGGAGCTGATTTTCTTAAGGGCTGCTGAAAGGTTTTGATCAATTTTGATCAACTGGTCCCTTTAGTTTATATGCACAGTCCCATAAAGATTGAAACAACAGATAGTTGTCTGTAGTGGATATTTAAAAAGAAGGGGGAAAAAAAACCCAAAGCCCAGGGTTCCTAATCCTGCTGAAATCAATTCGGATGGGCTGTTTTCCACTAGTGGACAATGGTGGTTTATCCTGACCCATTTGTACTGTCTGTCAAAAGAGGAAGCTTGAAAATCGTTTTAATCTACCAGTAAGATTTTCAAAAGCTTCAGCGCATTTGACTTCTGTTGGCCTTGAGGGTCATTGTAAGGTGCTTCTCTTACAGCCTTTAAAGTTCTAACCTTCAGCTTGTAAGTTTGAATTCATGAATTGGGAGGGGGACAACAATTGTGACTTGACTTGCAACTTTTACACAGGATATAGACTGATTCTTTGTTCCATCAAAAGCTTATCTGTTCTTGATGTTACTGCAAAGTATATTCCCGTTTGATCTTCCAAGGCTTGCTATTACTCTCATATTTCCTTTTGTGTGTATAACTGCACAAAGACTGATGTGTGCAGAAAAGAAAATGCTTGTTTGAAAGCAGATTTATTTTAGTGGAGATGAGCAATAGTATGTATCTGGATGTGTTACATGATAGATTATTCCAGAGCTTCAGACATACTTTGTGGGGTCTAAAATGCATGTATGAGATTGGGGGCAAACTTCTGTGTGCTGCAATTAATCAATATCTGTCAAGAAATAACAGTGACTACACGGCTCAGGTCAACTGCCGGCCCTTTTAAAAACTGAGGTGTTACATCAACACTAATTACATTAAGTCCTTTCTACTCTGTAAGTGTCCATCCCTGGAAGGGACTTAGAGTAATTACAGACCCAAGAACCATTTTGAAGCTAAAATTGAAAGACTTTCTGCTGAAAGAGCAATTTATTTACTAGGTCTCCCACAAAAAAAAAAAAAAAAATAAAAACAAAAACAACTTTATCTTTTACATCTGAAATATTTCCTGGTTTAGAAGACTTAGTTAACTTTTTTCTTTGCCAATCTAGCCCCTAAACACAATTGGGTTTTAGTCAAGCTGTCAGGCTTGTTACTGCTTTTCAGTTGTAGGCAGCCTGTGGGGTAGCCTTGTTTGAAGTGAACTGGTAGGTCTGCCTTATTACATGCCTCTGCGGCTCATGGGAAGAGGTAATATGTTTAAAAGCTTTTTGTTCCTTGCTTCTTCCCATTTTAGTAGTGTTTGCAGGATTCTGTAGCCAGTTCCTACTGAGTACTTGACTGTACCTGGATATAGGCCAGGAAAGTTGCGCTTTAGTCACTTCTGCCTCTGCAAATGGGTAGGGAGCTGGACAAAAATATTTTATTTCTTTCCCACTCTTTTGTTGGGGGAAAGAGCTTGAAAATCTGGATGTAGTACCACAGGCATTAGAGGAGCCTGGAGATTTACGTGAGGAGCATTCACTAGTTATTCTAGCTCTGCTCCCTACCAACTTGAGACTCTTTCTGGAGTTGGAGACTGTAGATGTTGCAAGTCTGTCTGATGCATCCCAGTTGCCAGTGGACTTTCTGAAGAGACAGCTTCAGATTCTAAGGGAAAACTCATCTATGGGAGATAAGGATGCGCCCATAGATATAATCAGCTCCTCTCAGCCATTCAGAAGGTGGTGGCTGTTCATGTATAAATACAGATCTCAAGGGTATACCATGCCTGGTAACATCTTCCATAGGGCCCAGAGAATTGCACAAAAGAAGAGGAATAATTGCTAAAATAAATTCAAATATTCTTAAAAAGTAAAATTTTCTGATTAAAATTGTCAGCATGATAGAATATGCACAGTCACCTAGGCAGCAGATGGCTTATTGTCATCATAAATGGAAGCACTGCCTCAATATGCAATAGAAATATCTTTTTCTTATCTTTAGGCCTGATGATTCTTGTATACTGGGGAGATGAGACTTCCTACAGACTTGCTTTCAAATGAAATAAAACAATAAAGAAGTTAATGGTGTTGATGTTTCATTATTTCTTTTCAAGGCTTTTCCAACTATTTTGTTGCGGGTTTGTGGGGGTTTTTGGTGTTTGGTTTATTATTGGTGTGTGTGTGTGTGTGTTTGCTTGTGGTGTTGATTTTTTAACTCTAGGGGCACATTTTGGTATGTTTCAGCTGCTGGCCAGATATATGAGCAGGTGTAATTGATTAATGAAGTCTTCTCCCAGTGTTGCAGCCTGTTCTGGGTAAGTGTCATACATTGCTATAGGCAAGACCTGGCATAAACATAGTAGATGGCAGTGCCATCTGTAGACGAAAGACTGGAAATGTCTCATGGATGGCTTGGCTCCTCTAGATATTTATTCACTGTATTTTATAACAGTTTAGCAAATACTAATCACACTGAACTTTTCAAACAAAATGGCTGCTTATTAATTTCTAATGATTTGCATTGGAGGAATTACAATGAAACAGTGTTGACCATCAGGCAACAAGAAATTGTGGCTTTTCCTCTCATGTATGCTAGTGTGCTGATAACAGTTTTTCCCACACCAAATTCTTTCAAGGGAAAACAAATCTTCTCATTAACTAGTAATATCTAAAATAAGGCAATCAATAAGCAGAAAAAAGTTTTCTTTGCCTGCTCTTTTGTTAAAAGAGACAATGTTGTAAACTAATCATTCTCACATGCATGGCATTTCAAATGCACATAGTAAAAGACAGTCTTTGATTACCACATACCTTTAATCAAAACACAGGCTGACTTACTAAACTAGTTTGTTTTTCATTTAAAATTGCAGCCACCAACATAAAGCACATGCACCTCTTCTTTGTGTTGAATGATTTCATTCCCATCACAGCTGTCCAATATATTTGTAATTGCATTTTTTGAAAAATCACAAATTTCTGTGATGGAGTGCATGTAATCCATGTTGTTTTCTCAGCTATTCAAAATAACTATTACAGTCTTTATTGGTGAAATGGAGATGGTTGCTTGCAGCAGTAGCGTCTGAGCAGCGATCTAGGCCTTCCAGGTAACTGCCTCCAGTTTATATAGTGGGCATGATGTGCTGTGGTATGGAATACCTCTGGTTAGTTTGGGTCAGGTGTCCTGTCTCTGCTTCCTCCCAGCTCCCCCTCCTCCCTGGCAGACCATGAGACTCAGAAAATCCTTGGTCAGACCAAACATTGTTGAGGAGCAACTAAAAACATTG
>JAOEHY010043437.1:0-10462 GCA_025447955.1 Psilopsiagon aurifrons | reverse complement strand
AGAGAGTGAAATGAGCTAGAAAAATAGACTGTATCAGAAGAAGCAGATGCAATAGATCCAATACCATGAACACAATTTTCTAAACATCTGCTGTGACTGTAAAGTACTAAAACCAAAAGAAAAGACATTAATGTCTCAGTACACTCAAGAATATGGCTTAGACTCTATATCAAAACTGCACCAGATAACTAACACAAAATAAGTTTCACTCACTGAGAGAGACCTAGCCCTGGTGTTGTTTTTCCACCAAAGATATGTTGGAAAAACTAAAACTGGGCATAGAATTGGCCTCATGTTTTGGCTGTGTGTGGAATATCAGCTGAAAAAATTTCTTCTCATTACACTTCTGTAAAGTTAGTGCAGAATGGGATTGCAAGCAAGAAACTACAGGACATAAAACTATATGACTTGGGACTACCTGGGTTTCCTCATCCAGACACTTGCATGGGGAGTGGGGGCTTACATCCAACACCATACTCCATAGTCTGCACTGAGTAAGTAACTAGAGGAAGTTGTGGAGCTATATGAAAGTCAAGTTATTTCTCTGTGACTCAGCACAAGTTTAGATGAGCTGATTTTGCCACCCAAAGGCATATGTATGCTTCATCCAAATGATGCACCAATTCTCACTTGAACTACCTGGCAAGAAGACATCTGAAGTGTTAGGGAAATGTACCTTCTGTATATTTTTTCCTGTATCCTGTGTGAGGCCTGCCAAATCCCTTGTCTTTGGCATGTGTTCAGATAAAGAACTAAATTCCTCAATCTAAAGTGTCAGACAGGGATGATGGCAGCCCTGCTCTGTTGCTAATTATGTGCAAGACAACTTTCCCAGGGCCTACTCCAGTCTCTGTATGTGTTTCTTGTTAGCTATGAAGACCTCTCTAACCACCATTTGTCCATAATAGATTATAACAAAGGGAAAACAACACCACAGGGAGATGAAAGACGCAGGAAAGACTGTGCCTGGGATTACATTGTGGGTTTAGGTTGCAAATGTATATGAAGCAAATGCAGGGAGAGACTAGTGACTGCAAAATGGATTATTGTGCTCTAGATTTTAATAAAAAACAGTAACCTTCCTGTAATTTTTTGACCATATAATGTAATATTCCCCTTACACACTCCTTTACACAGCAGTAGAAATATTACCATTCTTCATTAATCTCTGCACAGATTTCAGAGTAATTTCTGTCTGCTGATCTCACTGGACAATTTTATAGGGGTTCAGTTGACCAGATGTAGACGTATACATTTGAGCTGTCTCGGCTTCCTTTGCACTCACTTCAAATTATAGGATTCATTTTGTCCTAAAACCAGTCAGATGGATTTGACTGTCAATACTTCTTCCCAGGGACTACAACAGGAGTTAGCTTGAGATGAATGGCTCACGTTCTCCTATCTCTGTTATAAATGGTTGAAGGTAGGTGAGAAGACCACACTTTTCTGTCAATCACTATGAGGCATCTTCCTTTCTGCATTGTGGCTGAGATGCCTACTCTGTACTTCTTTGCCAGTTCAATTCTATACTGAGCAGTGATTTTCATGTCTATCGTGGTATGCATTTATCCATAGTGCAAAGCATGTTTTTAATTATTCTGATCCATTCCCCAAAAGCTGACAAGCCACAGAGAAAATACAGGAATTTAGTTACAAAATTTACAAGAAAATTAGTAATTTTCATGATTTCTGAAGAAGATGTTTCTGGGTTTTTCTCAGAAAGAATGCTAAAAGGCTTCATTTGCTCATCTAATAAAAATGCATTTTTGCATTCAAAATTCCTTAATTTTTATAAAAACATTTTCACACCAGTGCTCATTTCTACTTCTTACAGGCACTACAAGTGTCCCAGGGCTTTGCCTTCCCCTCCAAAATGTGAGTCAAGCTGCAGTACTGTGTGACAAAGGATTTTCTCTCAGGACCAGGCACAAGCAGCCAGAGGAAGGAAAGCGCAGAGTGATGACACAGAGGAATGTGACCAGAACTTTTTCAAAGCTGTTTTCTGAATAACGTTCCTTGCTTAAAGTGCCTGAATTGCCAGAAGATGAAAAGTCTTGATGCAAAAGCTGGAGACAATAGCTTCGGGGAAACCATGCACAGATAAGCATTCATCTTAGGAGATATTTACTTTGCTCTTTGCTTTAGGAATAGCTGTGAATTGGGCCTAAGATAATTTTGTGATTTTTTTTTTTTTTTTTATCAGGGAAAATGTACAAGATTGCTTTTTATGATTACACTTTTTTTTTCCTTGGCAGTTCTGTTTCTCTCAGAAAACTCCATTCTCATGGTACTAGTTTGCTAGAATTAAGAGTACGCTTTCTCTATTGCTGAAAATATATGTCTGTAATCAAAGGAAAGGGTGAGGAAATGCTGACAGCTTCCAAGACCCATTGTGTCCTAAGGCAGCAAGGTGCCTGAAGGTACCCCTGAAATCATTGGATCAGGACATGAATGAATGCCTACTAAGTCAAAAGAAAGAAATATCTCTTTTACTCAACAAAGCCTGAGTGCATTTGGGAAATGTCTTTAGGGGGAAATTTCTCTTCCAGAGCACTCACCTTCTCTTTCTTTTTTAGATTAGCCCACAAATCCTGATTTCAGTTTGGCTTCAGAAAAATCAGCCTATGGCTTTTCATTGTTTCTTTTAACAGTCTTATATATCATACTAGGGAAACATCCAGAAACAGCCTATAGCCTGGCCTTTTGGGTTTGATTAGCCTTGCAGTTAAATGATGACAAAGGATGATACCAAAGAGAGCTTCGGAAGGATGGACATCAATGCATGTTTTTTCACTCATCCTCAAGAGATTATAAGTGATCTCAGAACTTCCTCAGGCTTAAATAAGCCTGCTGGCATTGAGGACGAAGGCTCTAAAGCGTTTTAAAATTAGTACTAACAATGTCTCAAATGGCCTATTCCATAACCTGAAAAACTAAGCACAAGCTGGAGCTGAAGGGAGCTGTAACAATCGACTTAGAACCTTTATTGTGCTGCATTTCAGACAAACGATTTCCATCATTTGCTTTATAACTGGATGACTGCTGAGAGCACAATCGGTAACAAATTTCCACTTCTTTCTCTGTGTAACAGTCATTAACTAATATTTCCACAAAATGGAAAGTCTTGCTGGGGAGCGTAAGCCACTGGGAATGTTAAAGTAACCTTGTAGCTCTGATTAACAGGCTTCCAGATGCTGGATTAATGAGTGGATCTGAAAAGTTTGCATCAGCATAAGGTTCACTGTTGATGAAAGCAGTACGCTTTCAGCTAGCATACTGCAGTAAAGGATGAGTGGAGCTATAGCATGTGGAAGAGCATTTTGAAAAGAATCCTCACATAACATCTAGATACTGAAACCCCCTCCAACAAAGCCTCTCCAGGCCAAGATAAATCCCCTTCTGCTGCTCATCTTGGTCTCAGAAGTGCAATGTGTTGTTCTGTTTGTATAGCTCTTTCATTTGTGGCTCTATTGTTGGGAAGAATAATCTCACTAAAACAAAAAAAACCAAACACATAAGACAAAGATAATAGATTCTGTTTAGTAGTGGCAAGGAACTCCCTTTGCTCCACCTCCTTCACTTCAAGCCTGCAACCTCCTCTGTAAAGCAAAATGCTGTCTTTAGAAAGAAGCAACATACCCTAAACAGAAACTTTGGAAAGATGCAAGATAAGAAGTTGCTAGACAAGAATGACAAGAGGTGACAGCAGCAGAGACTGGGTATGGCTGCATCAAAATTAATTTTTTCTACTTCAGCATGCCATAGCAGAGCTCTTGCCTGAGCATATGCCAATTTGTTTACTTATTTTTGTGCAGAGGATAAGTGCATGCATACATTCAGGGTGCAGTGGCAGATTAGCTCAAGCCAACCAATGACAGTCAAACAATGGGGCATAAGGCCCATCAGGTGTCATCCCTCCAATGCCATTTCTACACACTGCCAAACAAAGAAAACTGTGTGGGAAGTACCCTTATGTGACCCATTTATTTTTCTCTGAATAGCACGTATGATGGTGTGGAAAGACATTTCATGGGCATCTGCCTTTCCTTTTGAAATCTGCTCTCTGCCTCTGGTCAGTTATTTTACCGAGTCCTTAAATGAACTTTAGTGTTGCTGCTTGTGCTAAGGTATATTTATCTGTCAGCAGAGACAGCTTTGGCTGTCAGCTCACATTATATATTTTGCAGCACCTGCTGCAAACTTGTTTTATCTTGAACACTTAACCTATTCCTTTGTGGAAAGGAAAGATTTAACAGAAAATATGGTACCATTACACAGTGATTTGTTTCCTGTTCAAAGAGAGGGTTTACTGGCAAGCAGATAACAGACTGCTGTCTCTAGACTAATTTGATTGGATTCATAAATGTTTGGCTGACATTATTCACTCTTTTTATGCTGAGTAAGATTAAGACATATTACTGCTTCTATGCCATGCTATGAAGTCCTTTAGCTAACCAAGCAAGTGCTATTGTGGTGCCAGAAGTGCTTGTTTTTTCACAGCTTCAGGACAAGCAGTCCATGCTGGTTTTCCCATGCACAATGCAAGGAAAGGACATTGAAGGAAGTGAGTTGCAAGTTTGGTTTTTGAAGGCTGCTTTAACCAATTTGAGGTCAAAGTGACTTCAAACTGAAAATAGGGAGTTTTCAGCTCCTTTTTAAGGGGAAGAACACCCACAGCAAGATACCTCACCAACTATGTGAACAACAGAAGACTTCCTAACAGATATAAAGTCATGGTTTACATTCACAGCAGCTCTTAGTAGAACCAGAATCCCAAGGCTGCCTTTTCTCCTATAAGATTCCCAGATGTTATCTGCCCCACTGCCTGTGGATCTCACTGTCTAATGGTTCACTACATCTGTGTCTTACAAAATGTTTTCCCAATATGCCTTTCCCTAAACAGCTAGCTTCTTTACAAATGAAAGTAGAAAATATTCCCTGTTTTCACCTGGATTTTAGGATGCAGTAAGCCTTCTCCTACTCTGTGGTTAGAGACCAAAGCTCCCTAGGCTTTCTGCTGTGAGCTTGGCTCCACTCCTCCAAGTCTGTGTCAGCTCCAATGGCAGTGGAGTTACACCACGGTGGAAGGAGGAATGAGAAAATGAGTGCTTCCAATAGCTTACAGGCAGTGTTTGCAGCTGATACTGATTCTTTGCCATCTGGGTGCTTGGTGTTTGCAGTAGTGGCTGCAGTGAAATTATGATCAAGTATCATTTTCTGTTGGTTGCTTTTTGTTCCAGTGTCTGCCTCTGGGGCCGATTTGTGGCTTCACCTGAACAAGTGAAGCCACCTCAGATTTTAATTTCATCTTCTCTCTTTCAGCCAGTAGCGTAAATGACACTTTTCAGTCTCAGAAGTACAGAACTGCGTTAGCCCTGAAGCTGACAATAGTCTTCTAGCGAACAATAATATAAAGCAAAGTTTAGGGGCAGAAATCTCGCATTAGGTAGAAAATTATTTAGTACAATAATTGAAGGTTGAAAATCCTTGTCAGCTTGCATGCATGTCAGACAATTTACCATCTGTGGATTAATCTCTCTGGTCTCCAAAGGTCCTAATATATGTAGTTGTGGGAGAGTTTATCTATTGCATTTGCTTTCCATCAACCATTTTCATGTCACTTCTGGGTGGATTTGTTCTATGTAAAAAGGGGTATCTCTCAACAGTTCCAGCACTGGAAAATTTGTTATAGTGGATCCATTGCTCAAGGGACTTTGGAATTTCAGGCTTTATTTCAGAAACTGTTCAGTTATTCCCTATCCAAACCCTACCTACTGATTTTAATAAATACAGGAAAACAAGCAAACCACGCTACTACAAACAAGCACACAAAATGCTATTTGATATTGGAAACATAAATGATGCAACTGACTACTGTTAGAAAAATGCCTGTAACTCTGCATCTTTGGGGATCACTCATACTTAGAAATTATTTATTGTTTTCTGTTTTACAACCAGATCTTGCAGTGCTCAGGTCAGACCTTGCTGAAAAGGGCTGGAGCCACCTAGAGAATAGTAAGAAACAGCACTGGAACCTGAGCAGTCAGTGGTCTCTGCGCTGGAAGAAGGTGGGTTTAAAGAGCAGTTGCTTCTTAAGCCTTGTTCTTGAATGAAAAAAATCAAACCTGACAGGACTGAGCTGCTTCTAAACAAAGAAGACTTATTTTGGAAATGATGGAACTGCTGTCACACACCATACAAAAGCAAATTAACAATATCTGAGGATATAAGAAGGGATCCAGTGTTTCCTGAGGGAAAATTCTCCAGTGATTTCTTGCTGTGTCCACTTCAGCTACAAATTCCAGATATACAGCTGAGCAATGGGAATAGATTTTTCTCAGGCATCTGCAGGTACACCTTGATAACTGTGTGCAGTACTAATAAACCTAGCTGGTATCTATTATTTGAATCCATTTTTGAGAAAAAAATTCCCATGAAGCGTTGTCAACACTAAAATACTCTTCTCAGTTGTCTTAGGTTTAGCATCTTCGGATGTAAAAGGCAGCAAAAGCTATTCAGGGAATACTAAATCACTTTGATTCCAGATGAAGTGTTCTACTTCAGACCTCCACTTTCATTCTAAACCAAGTGAAACAAAATATTTCACTTCAGGAGTGAATGAAATACTGAACTTAAAAAAAAAAAAAAAAGAAAAAAAGCAGAAATTCACACAGATAAGAACATAATATAAATATGTATTTGGCAATCAGTGATTTGCATACAATAGAAAAAGGAACTTCTTTATGGAAAGAAATTCTTCCCTTTATTGAAGGTGTGTTGGTCATTTGGTTTCCTTGTCTTCTCTGTCTTCTTGATGCTGATATTTCCAAAAGCTGTGCACAAGTTACATGTATGACTTAAAGTGCAATTATAAGATTTGTTTGCTTTCACTGTGAAGCTGTCATAAGAAATTTCTCTCTTGCTGCTTCTTCATACATCATGATGAAATTCACTGCTGTCTTAATGGTGCTGCTATTATGGTTGGTAGGATTGTGCCATACACCTGATTTCTTTACTACTTGTCCCTTCATAGTGATGAGGACAGTGGAAGGGGAGCACCAAAGCCAGCATACTGGATATTTTCACTCTATGATCCAATAGGGAACACCCAAAAGAAAGTGCACGAAATATGACTGCTAAGACACGCCATTATTTTTTTTTAAGTAAAACATAATGTTTTGTGTGTTACTATGTACAATTGCGTAACAGAGCCTGAAACTGCTCCTTGGCTTAGGAGCCTAAGTCATGGATTTGGCAATAGGTAGTCTTCTGTCTTCTGTAACTGCTGAGTGGCTGGTAGGTTACTGCTGCCCACAGCCATGTAATAACCTCACAGTGAGGTAACTGTGCATGAAGCGGATCTGGTAGTGCAGTGGAATTGGAGATAATATTTTTTCTTCACTTCTCTTTTGAAGCTGAACAGCCACATAGCCATCAGTGTAAAACTAATGGGCCCAGAACAAGAGATGGAGCTGAACATGAATCCTGCATTCCACTGCTGTGGTTAAACGCTATTCAGGATTTGGGTGACTCCCCCCAGTTTATATATTGGGCATGACATGCTGTGGTATGAAATACACTTTGGCTAGTTTGGGTCAGGTGTTCTGTCTCTGCACCCTCCCGGCTCCTTGTGCCCCTCCTCACTGACAGAGCATAAGAGACTGAAAAGTCCTCGATCAGGGAAAGTGCTACTGAGCAGCAACAAAAACATGGGTGTGTTATAAGCACTGCTCTCAGAATAGAGCCAAAGCACAGGACTGCACCAGCTACTGTACCATAGAAGAGCTCTTTTTGATTCTGTTCTACCACCTAAATAGAGAAAATGTATAAAGGGAAAGTAGAATAGGAATTAGTGAATATTGGGCAATAAGACACTGACAGGATTAGTAATACAGCCCAGATTTTCCAGTCCTCAGATCAGTGTCCTTCTCACTGAACTATACTGGTTATTATTTCACACAATAACCAGACTCTTCTGTGTTAAACTGCCACCAGTCCAGAGTTGAGACAGGAATCTCACTAGCTATGGTTTACATCCATTTTTAAGTGGCTTTAACATCAGTGGGTACAAAGGTGTATCTGAACATCCATCGTGCCTTTCTTTCGGGTTTTTTTTTTTTTTTTTTTTTTTTTTCAGTTATCCAAAGTGAAAGATTCTGGGTTGATATTTAAATTATTAAGAGATTTTATTCTGAGACACTTGATTTATTATTCAAAGATAGACATGTGCCTGGGGTCTATATATCAGAAACTCTTGATTTTCTTTCTCAAATGATACAGTGGTATTTCTGGTTTCTAGAGACGGAAGCCAAAGAACCACCCTCCCAACCTTATAATCACTTTGAAAGTTTAAATATTGGATGAATACATTTTGGAAATGGCTAAAGTCCATATTAGTTTTATATTATTTTAGTCAAGGGGGAATTGCAGGCATTAATAGCTGAGTGACATTTCTGGGAGGGTTTCTTTCAGCCATAGATCTCATAAGAAGTCTTGCTAAATCCACTCCTCACCATTAACCAACTCAAGGAGGGAGCAAAGAGAAATGCAAGTTCAAAAGTTTTCATCGCATGGTATTTCTCTCACTTCCCAGATACTCCACTTCCTATTTGAGACAGTCTAGAGGCAATAGAGTTTTGATGGAGAAGATGAACAGACATTATATTGGAGAATTTGGGGGTTTATTACTCTATAGGCACAACAGATTTCTAAAATTTCAAAGTTCAAGCCGGAGTTAATACTTGTAAAAGCACTACTGATTGATGCAGATGTCCTGGGAGCCTGTGATGGGCGTGTATCCAACAGTAGTTCTGCTTCTGAAGGAGCTGTGAAGGAAATAAAGATCTTACAAATGTGATTAGTCAAGCCTTCAGTGATACAGACCCCAGAGACCAGTGGGTTTGGGGGATAGTTTCCCAAAGAAAGCGCTTCTTCCACTAGTGCAATAGTAAAAAGGAACACCTCTTGTTAAGTCTACAGTTTTCTGTCTTGGATCACAGATTTTACTGCAGGACATGTGCAATGAAGAAACCTAGCCTTGAAGCAGCCTGTAACAAAAACACAGCAATGTTATGCAATCAGAGTCTTCTCCAGTGCAGGAAAAGGCATCACATACTATGCAATTATTCATTTGGAAGAAAAAAAACAAGCCACTGGGCCCAACTTCACTACTCCTCTTGTGAAGAGGATGTGGGGTTTTTGTTTAAAAGCTCACTGGCTGTGCTTTATGGCTCATCTTAGAGTATCTACGATCTAACAGCTCAGTATGGTGTTTTAACGATGAAACATTCATGAGAAGGTTTTTTAATACTAATTCTGTTTGCTATAATTTCTGTGATCCACAAAGGCCACCCATTCAAATTGACCAGGATTGCTTTAAGATAGAATTAAACCCAATACTTATGGGACTATGTTGCCATCTCTCCAAATCATGTACATCTCATCTTAGCTTTCTAAAACGCAGGTGTCTGATCGAAGCTATCTACATATCTTCTTGCTGTCCTCAAAGGAGAGTGGCATATCTCCACATTCTTATTCATACCATGAATTTTCCATGCTTCTCTGTGGAAAAAATTAATTTACCAAATAAATGTGTCTGTGACTTTCCATTGACAGTATTCCAGTCATCAATTACTAACCTGGGTTGTCATCACTGAAGTGTTGATAGCTAAAGCCAGATAATACATGTCTTACCCTAAATATTGCCCTTTAAAAGCATGCCATGGAATTCTGAGTTCTTGTTTTCCTGGAGACACAAGGTAGATATTCTCTTTCTGCTGTCTGCCTCCAAAATCTTTTGGACCTTTCGTTTTCAGTTCATTGCACTGAAAAAACAGCTTCAGAATTAATCTATCCATGCTTGGGTCAGGGATTTGAGAATTTACAGTGATGGGTATGGTATAACAATACAAGTAGAACTGAAAAAAAGTAATTGCTTTAATGTGGAGAGATGGCCTGACACTGAACTGCAGAATTTGTTGGGCATTTTGACACAGTTTTCAGTGAGACCAGTATTTCCATTCCTAGGTGACCCTATTATTGGCAAACTGTCAGATCTGGGACAAAAACAAATAAATAAATCAAAGGCTACAGATAGAGGAGGACAGGGAAAGGACCTAATAGCTGTCAGTGATTTGGCTTTCAGTGTGTTTACAGAGTTTACATTATTTGAACTCACAGACTGATTATTACTCCTTTGTTCCTGGAAAACATAGGTGTCCTAAGTTCAGCAGTAGCAGCCATTTTTCTCCTTCTTGGTAGCTGGTGCAGTGCGGTGTTTTTGACTTTCAGGCTGTGAAAAGAGCTGATAACACTGATGTTTTCAGTTGCTGCTCAGTAACGTTTACTCTGACCAAGGACTTTCTGAGCCTCATGCTCTGCTAGGTAGGAGGGGAAGCCAGGAGGAAGCAGAGACAGGACACCTGACCCAAACTGACCAAAGAGGTATTCCATACCACAGCAC
>JAOEHY010043427.1:0-27743 GCA_025447955.1 Psilopsiagon aurifrons | reverse complement strand
TCTTCCCTTGTATTACTCTTGTCATTATTATTATTGGTGGTAGCAGTAGTGGTTTGTGTTATACCTTAGTTACTAAACTGTTCTTAACTCAAGCTGTGGGAGTTGCATTCTTTCGATTCTCCGTGTAGCAAACTGTGTGGCTGATTTAGGGCCTAAACCACGACAATTTGAAATCAACTAAATGAAAGTATCAAAATGCTCATGGAGACTTTCATTTCCATGATACAATAGGGAAAAAACGTTTTAGGGAACACTCTCAAAAATCTGCTATGGGAATTCTCTGCAAAAGTGTTCACACTGCTAGACTGCAACAGTCACTGAAAAATTACTGAGTTTTATTTATTTATTTATTTAAGTGGAAGAGCATAGTGAAAAAAAAAAACAAAACAAAACAGTAATTTTTTGTTGTTGGAAAGAAACTGGTGCAATTTACATTTCATGTTATCAGCTCCTGAGATTTTGTCACAAATCTCGTGATGTTTGGTATTAGCTTGAAATGTTTCTTGACATTTAAACCAATCATGAGATTTCTAGGGAATTAGCTTTTGGGTTTTGCACACCTGTGGATTGCTATACTAGCTTATTAGTTTTTCCTTGGCATCAGAACAATACAGCCACTTCCCATTGCACAAAACTCTTCATAAATCTTGCATATGCTATTTTAAACCGAGACCTTAGCATTCCAGCATCGCTCACTCATATATAATTTACTTTACTCCACATGCTCTCAGAATCAAGGTTTCACCTGTTTTTACTCATATAAAAAGGAGATTGTCATTTAGCTTTGGTTTCAGCCACTGGTGACTTTCAAATTTACTGTAGTCCTACAACATATGGGTGGTATTTGATTTAGAAAGAATACTTTCAGTCCTCACTTGCCCTTCAAATGTGAAACACTGGGGATGGATGGAAGCCTTTGAATGAATAAGTCATTTGGCAAATGTTCTGCTTATTCCTGTCTGAGGATATTTTATAAGCAGTTTGCGATTTTCTCATACATGTTAGTAATTCAAAATTGCTGCCTATTTTGTGCAAATACACTGCAGTCTGTCAATTGTCCTTCTAACTATATGAAATTAAAGCCACTCTGGATATTTGTGACTGGTGACAGAACTCACACATTACTCCTTTTGCTCCTTAGCTTTAAACCACAGCTTTTAGAACCAGATTTCCCTCTGCAGAGGTGTCTTAACAAAAGCAAAATTAGTTTTCAATGAAAATCTCCTAAGAGTCAATGTTCCTGCAAAAACTGTGATCAGTAAAATAATTCACTAGAATATCTACAAGCTTAAGCACGGAAAGAGGAAAAGCAGGAGGAGTAAACTACTGTGAACATATAGGATTCTTTTGCATATAAGAACACAAGTCGTTATTCAGCAGACATTCTGAAGAGAGCTTAAACTGTAAGTGTTTGATTCATCCCATGGAGACCTTTCAGTGTATTTAAATCCTTCAAGAAAAAACTGTGACATTTTTATGTTTTGACGTACGTGGAAGAATGCCACTCGCCACAAGTAAATTAAAACCACCATGATAGAGTTAAAAGAATGAAGAATTACCATAAATGACTAGATCATCACTGAACTGCAGTTATTTTCTCTAACTGCTGATAAGATATTATCTTATTGAGTGGAAGAATTAATCCCACCTAGATTTAGCTATCTACAAACTGCCATCCAGACCAAGATCATCATCTTATGCTCTGTGTAGTCAGCAGACAGAATTCAGGTGCTCCCTGGAGGACCCTAATGTAGTCGACCAGGAAAACAGCTTACGCAACTGGCTTCTACTCCAGATCAAACAGATGGTGAAAAAAGATTGTGAAATTTAGGAGAAATGGGTCAAAACAATCATGGGCAATTTTCTAATGTTCTTACATAATGAACTTCTGTTGGGCAGTAAAATCCACAAACAATTGGACTATGTGCTATGATACTTTGAAGCAGTCTGCACATAAAACTTATTAATGGCTCTACATCGAAATGATGAAAGTGTCAATATATCTTACAACCTCAATAATCAGGACAAATAACAATAATAATAAACAAACTGGGATTTGTCTATTAAAAAGTGGCATATGGGACTCAAATATGTTTCAAATGTTGGGAATTTGGCCTTTCTCAGAAAGTCTTTGTTCAAGATCATACATATTTCCAAACAGAATAGATAAGGCTTTGATGTCAGAAAAATTTTTCAGCTTTTGTTTCTAATGTAAAGGGCTCCTTAAAAATTGACAGCTTGGCCAACTGAAGAGTGTATCACCTAGACTCACTTGAATCAACAGTACAAAGTAATAGCATAATATAGGATCATAGAATCATAGAATAGTTAGGGTTGGAAAGGACCTTAAGATCATCTAGTTCCAACCTCCCTGCCATGGGCAGGGACACCTCACACTAAACCATGCTACACAGCACTCTGCCCAACCTGGCCTTGAACGCCACCAGTGATGGAGCATTCACAACTTCCCTGGGCAGCACATTCCAGTGCCTCACCAACCTTACAGTAAAGAATTTCTTCCTCATATCGACTCTAAACTTCCCCTATTTAATCTTGAACCCATTACCCCTTGTCCTATCACCAAAGTCCCTAATGAGGAGTCCCTCTCCAGCATCTCTATAGGCCCCCTTCAGATACTGGAAGGCTGCTATGAGGTCTCCATGCAGCCTTTCTTCTCCAGGCTGAACAGCCCCAACTGTCTCATCCTATCTTCATACACGAGGTACTTCAGTCCCCTGATCATTCTCATTTCTTCTTATATCAAAAGAAAGCAGATTCCACAGAGTATTTCCAAGAAAGATTGATCATTCTGTAAACAAAGAGGGAGACCAAAATTCAAGAAAAATGAATTTCATTTCTCTTTCAATCCATTCAGTAACCTTCAAAAAAATTGCTATATCTCTGTTTTCATCTAGACCACTTATATCAGAAGCTCTTTGGTATAGGATCCGGTTTTAGTTGGTAAATGCATTATGCTCAACAGAAAGAGATACTTAGAGGAACATAAAGGTTAATAATAACGAAAAAAAAAGATCTATTTAGTGTATAAAACAGAAGTAGGCCACTGAGTATTGTTTAGCTTCTAATTACAAAAAAGAAATATCAGTGGAAGTTCTATTAACCACATGCATATGACATAAACAAAGAAACTGAGCTGAGTCTTTTCCTAACATCCTCCAGAAGGGGAACTGAAATCGCTGACATGGATGTACAGGTGGACATCTGCACATAACATCCACTGGTGATTTTCCCTCTACTAAACTGCCTCTCTTACTTGATAACAAATTTTATTAGCTTTTATATTGCACCAATTATCATTTTCACATTGCAAGGAATGGGAGATCAGGGTTACATGATTCATACCCTAAGGAAACTTAAAACAGTGGTGAAGCAAACAGATTCACCACCTGTGTGGCCACTGAACCACAAAATAACAATGGATCCAACAATAAGATTAGAAAGTTTAAATGTCTTCTACATCATGTAGTTCTCGTGCATGGAATTTCAGGACTGTTCCCTAAAGTATACTCACTAATGCTTTGTCCAGTTAAGTTCTAAATGACCCTCATAAATGTGTGTAGTGTGTACAAAATTTCCTTGTATTATAATATTCCTGTAGGGACTGGCCAAAGATCCAAACATCCTGACTTGGTGTCTGTACCACCTAGGAAGAAATTTATGAAATGTTTTGGTCCTGCTGCTTCCCGGTTGTTTGAGTATTAAGGAAATATGAAACTAAGTCAATTGGATGCTGTAAGTCTTCTTTTCCTGTTGACTCTGGCACAAAAGTACATATTTTGGAGCTGGAAAACTGAGATGTTCTCTCTGTACACCCAAGTGGGTTAAATTTCATAAGAGAGGATCACCCAGTAGGGGAAAAAAAAAAAAATTCTTAACTGAAAATATTGGATTAATTTTACAGTGAGTGGGATGACACGGAATGGTCTCATCATTCTTTCATTCTGTGAATCCATGAAGGAGAATTAGAAGAAAATCAGAATAGCTATGTTTACTTGGAGTCCATGGACAAGCATCTGCATTTGATCATTTGGACAAAATAAAAGTAAAATATAACTAAAGACCATATAATTTGAGTTTTTTTCCTCTGACTGATACATTACACTAGCCTATGGTGTTTCTGCAGCTTGTCTGCTTTCAAATACAACTGAAGAAGGAATTTTAATTACAACAGGATAGAATAAAATATCATATATACTATGTAATAAAATACAATAGTTCTTAATCTGTGGAATGCATACTACTCCAAAGTATTATTTATCAGCACGGGTCCAGAAGCTGACATTGGCACCAGGGGTATTACTCACTTTTGCCTATGATGGAGGTACTTAGAAAATACTGTTAGGTAATACATGATATGTATAATATATATACATATTAACAAAATTCCATTCTTATAAATTCTATTAATTCAAATACTTAACACTTGCTATTCAGAAATTATCGAAAGTGGGAAACGTTCAGTTAGAAGCTGGTGCCAGATGAAGTCCAGATGGAAGGAACAATATTTGGCAATATTATTTTCTTTGTAAATCAAATGAAAAATTGAGGAATGCCTGACAAGTGTTTCTTTCCAGAACAAAAATACTGGATAGGAAATTTCTTGCATGTATGCCAGAACAATACTACTAGATTTCTAAAACCAGCCAGGCCATCATCCAGGCTATCATCCATAATCTTAAGAGGAAACCCTGAAGTGATTGCAACTTGAGTATAGCACAATGACCACCTCCTTATGTGCAGCCTTCTCCTGGTTTGCAGCCTTGGAGCAGCTGTCTGTTGGTCAGAAGTGTGTGTGGTATATCAGACTGCAGCAATTGTTACTCAAGAACTAAGTGTAAGGAGCTGGAAAGTTCTGGCTCCAAGAGGAAAGTTTGCCTTCCCTTCTTGGGAATCTGCCAGCGACCTCGTAGCTTCAGCATTCTACACATCACTACAGTGACGTCTGTGTGCAACATCACACTTTAGGAAACAAATTCTGCAGCTACCCCCTGTACCAATTCCAAGCTATCTTTTCCTTAGTCCATAGAAAGGATACTATTGTAGTCATCAGTATCACTTTGGTTTTCCTTTCACACTCTAAGATCTTAGGCAATCTGCAGCAGTGTTCCTTGCATCAGAGACCTTTGTCTTTCCCTCTAGACCTTTCTCAGGAGCTCTGCTCTTCTCATCTTATACTCACACCCTTCAGACTCCTGTCTGAAGAACTGCTCAGTCAAATGACTCCTGTTCAAGGATCTGTGTAACTTGTACTCATAGTTATCAACAAGATAAAGAGAGAAAATGAGAAAACCCAAAGTCTGAGTCTTCCAATGAGACAGGGAATGAGCAGACATGGAAGCACAAATTCCAGTGAAGGTCATGTGAAAGTAATTCTCACTTCTATCTCTGTATTTCAAGGCAGGAGTTGCAAATCTGAAAAAAAAACCCACCAAACCAAAGAATAAACTAAACTACCCCTTTAAGTACACTGAGAGATTTAAAATTACAAAGTTCCTCACTATTTCAATTGCAAGCATGGGTGTTTTTTCCACATTTTTATGGCACAGCACTAAGATTCATGCACACATGATTTCTCACTGGCCAAAAAAGATGTTGCTTTCACAGGATCACCATAGAACGGTTTGGGTTGGGAGGGACCTTAAACATCATCTAGTTCCAACCCTCTTCCCTGGGCAGAGACGCCTTCAGTAGACCAGGTTGCTTAAAGTCCCATCCAGCCTGGCTCTTCCATCCTAACTCTTCCAGGGATGAGGCAACCACAGTTTCTGTGGGCAACCTGTTCCAGTGTCTCATTGCCCTCATACTGGAGAATTTCTTCTTTAGATCTAATCTAAATCCACCCTCTTTCAGTTTAAAACTATTTCACCTTATCCTGTCACTACAGTTTAATTAGTTGCATAAATCATCACCTGGCTGATGATCAGTCTTCACCACAGCATATTAAATACGTTTCTACTATGTAGATTTAAACAGTTAATTCATATGTAGCTACTGGTTGTAAAATTATTTCTGTGGCATAATATAGTCAAATCTGTATGAATACATGACTTTGGTAAGGCAGAACAAAGATCATAGAATCACAGAATCATAGAATTAACTAGGTTGGATCATCAAGTCCAACCTTTACCTCAGGACTGCCAAGACCACCACTAAACCCAATCACTGAGGTCTTATCTACACAGTTTTTGAACACTTCGAGGAATGATGATTCCACCACTTCCCTGGAAAGCCTGTTCCGATACCTGATCACCTCTTCAATTAATAAATTTTTCCTACTATCCAGCCTAACAGCTTAAGACCTTTACGTATAGTTTTCTGAAGAAAAATTCAGACCCTGTGAAGACTCAAAATCACATGAAATGACATTAATATTTTTTCACAAAAGAAAATGATATTTTAATTGCTTTGCTCAAGATACCAAAATGAACTTGTTTACATTACTCATAGATTTTGTTTTAGAAATAAAAAGCATGGAGTTAAAATTACTAGTGAATTAATAAAAAATTATTCAACTAAATGCACGTTAAGTTTTGGACTTGTCTCTGAATGTGTGCTTAAAAATACATGTTTCCAGTGGGTTGGAGACAGAATGCTTAACTACCAAAACAATACTGCAAGCATAATGGTGGTTAACCTGTCAACTATTGTTTACTGAAGTATGATACCTTCACAGTATGATATAGGTCAGTATTTAAAGAAGCAGTGCTTGAAGTTGGCCACTTTTAGTAACTTAGATATATATATTTATCAGATTAACATAAGATTAGTATCGTATTAGAAACTGGATGGTTTTTATAGCATGTTTCTGTCAGATTGGGTGTGAGAGAGAAATGAGACGCCATCAGGGATCCTTACAACTCAGCTTAGCTGAGCTCTCCCCTAATGTCACAACGAGCTCACTATAATGACTAACAGAAACACAAAAAGAAAAATCATTCTTCCTCTCCGGTAAACCTCTGCCTGACATTCCTTTTCATTTAGGTGTACTGATATGGCAGTGAGACAGCCACACAGTGTTAACATTGGGCCATACTATGCTCTCAGATTGAGTTGCTGAGGTACAATTTATTTCAAATAAATATGTGCAAAGTTTGAAATAATTTATTACTGCTTAAGAAGCTGCCTTAGGCAAATCATTAAATGAATAGGCTTTTTTTTTTTTTGGTTTGCCTAGTGTAATACCCCCCTATATATTGTGCTGTTTTCACCACCCTGGGATGCCTTTCATTTGTATACCTAGCCTGGTTTAGGATTAAAGCACTTTCAAAAAAAAAAAGGAAAAGAACTGATCTGCACAGTAGACAGAAGGGTCCTTTAAGAAAAAACAACTCAATATCACTGAGGTCAGATGGTGGAATGCAGTTACCACAGAATCTTATGGGCGCTGAACAAGAAAACAAGACGAGAGTATCAAGAGGATCTGAGCTCACAGAAAATGGGGACAATGTGAAAAGGGGGTCAAGGTTACAAAGATGGAAAAAAACTCTGGTTGGGTTTAGAGACAAGTGTGATGCCTATGGGGAGTCTAAACCTTTAGACTAGTTGCTTCTTTTAAAAGTCAACATTACCTCCAGCTTAGGCCTAGGTTGCATTAGAAAGTATAAAGCCTTGGTAAAATAAGGCATCAGCTTGAGCTGGCCTAAGCTTCTGGCAAATATTGTTTTCCCGTGTCAAATTTAAAAATTCAGTTCTTATGTTAAACAAATTTAAATAAAATTGTGTTTAGCACTATTTTAATCCATGACTAAATGTCACTAGACTCTTTAGAACATGAGATGATTGCATTGCAAGCTCACTGGAACAAAAACCTCTCACGTGGACACACACTCTTGGATTAACCAAGTGGGGAAGAATAATGAATATTAAGGTTAAATGATAGCAATAATAATAATAATCTGAACACCAAAAAAAGCACCTTCAGATAGATCTGAAGAAGATGTGCAGGTAATCACTACTAGAAAGTTGGCAAATTAATGAAAAATCCTTGAATATTTATTTAGTTTGGCTTTTAGATCTTAAAATGTATCTGAGTTTTCCAATACTGAGATCCAAATAAAGAGCCCTTCAGTGTAACGTAATAACACATGCATAAATTTGCTTCAGTATTTATCAACAATAAAATGTCAGAGGAGATAGTAATCCCATTAATAAAAAACTTTGATGAATTAATAAAGAAAGCTCTTTTAGGAACGGAACTTTTCCTCTCTCTTCAAATTGTGTGATAAAGGCACTCCCAAAAAACGTTTGATTTGGGGACCATTTCCTCTACTTTTTCAAGACGAAAACAGAAAACTAGTTGTAGACTTCCCTAAGGAAAGTCTTGTTCAATTATTCACGGAAATGAACAGGGAAAATAATTTTGACTGGGACACCGCTTGGTTTCTCACCCTGGAGCTCAGATGAAGTGACTGAAGTCTTCACCCAACAAATACATCTCCTTATCACATGGCAAGAAGCCCTCCTCAGAAAAAATCTGTGGTAAATACCCAGTAACAAAGAGCACTGTCACAGGCAGATGGAACAGAAGGACTCAGACATATGGGCACACTGATGCTTAGAAACTTCCTAATAGTGGTGAAGTTATGAGTGGAATACAGACTGTAGCATGCCAGTCGCTCTTCTAAGGTCAGCATGTTTCCAGACTGGCAGTTAACGTGGCAATGTTTTCAATGTGTCAGCACCTTAAAAGCATCTTACTTTTCCCCTTATTTATTCACTGCAGAGATAGTAATAACCGTGGATTTGGAAACATCTGTTTTGTAGAGATGTTTACCTGCTTTTTTCAGAAAGCTTTTCTAAACAAGACTTTTTGTAACACAGAGCTGCTTTAAGACTCTTTGGCTATGGAGAGGTAATACCTTCTATATGAACAGTAGAGAAGGTCCACAGGGGGCTATAACTTAAAGAGCTAATATTAGTAGAATAAAACATATATTTACCTTCTTTAGCTCTTTTCCACAGTAGTACTGAATGGTAATGCTAAACAACTTGATATCGAAAATTAAAATATTTTGCCCATATACTGTTCTTACTGTTGTCTCTATTCTGTTCCAACCCAGCCCATAGTCAGGAAATTAATAACTTTCAGAGAAAATGACACTATTGTTTGCCATTTGCAAGGACTTCAGCCTGTTAGCTATAAACTGGACAAACCTTAAATGTTTCCCGGAGTTGCTGATAAGCACCCAAAACCTCTGAATGGCTTGCATTTGCAAAGCTAGGAGGGAAATCTTGTAAAAAGTCTTTCCTGTAATTTCAGACAATTCCTGTTTAAGGTCAAGCCAGAAATTCTTCAGGAATAATTTCTCTCAGGGTACAGAGGTATTTCCTTTTCAAGTTCTGGCTAGGACCCAAAGTGCAAATGCATGAAGGGGGGAAAAAAAAAATAAAAAAAATATGATAACTTAAAAGTTAACCAGATCCTTTCTGTCTCAAAAATGCTTCCACTCATACTTGAACTACAGTTTGGCAAACACTTTGTAAAACGTGACATCAACCTACCTTAACGGGTTCCCCATCCTGACGCTCTCATAGGTAAGGTGCCATCTGACCTTCATTCTGCAGTTGAAGCACTTTCTTAAAAACTGAAAAATACTTTTTCACTTCAGTCCAAATTTGCAAACAATTATCCTGTCTGCGCAGTGGATGGAATTTCTTACTAACTAGTGTGACAGCTATCTCTGTACATTTTTATCATGGCTCCAAATACCAACACACCATCAGTAGATAAAAGAGTATATTAAAACTCTGAAAGCAGACGTACTTTTCGTCTAATATTTGTTCTCACTCTGTGACCACTTTCATTAATTTATTTTATAAACCTCTTGACATTACTTTATCTTTTTTCAGTGTGGCACTGAATGTACGTACCCTCTTCATTTTATTTACCATAAAATAGTAATCAGAGGCAGATGGACCATCTGGAACAAATGTTGAGTTTTCTAATATGAGCCCAAGAAATCTGATCTCTGAACAATACTTCGACTACAGCTCTGGTTTGAATTTCAGGTAAATAATTTAAAATAGGAAAACTGTGCCAATGTAAATCAATTTCATGTGTTATTTTTGTGTTTAATGCAACAGCAAGTGCCTCATTCCTGAGTGACATGATGAGACCACATCATAGTAAGGGCAGAAATATCCTCCAGAAAAGGCTTCAGTTTGGCTTCCTGATTCCTTTCAAAAAGAGCCTTGCCAAAAGGCTGATGTATGGTTAAACCAGAACCCATCATAGACCTGATAGTGGGCTAAGTATTGTGATTTGCGAGTCTTCTTCTGTTTCTACTTATGGCAGGGGAGAAATTGAATGTATGAATTCCAGGTAAAATCCCTGTCTCCATTTTTTGCCACCAAAATTTTACTCCTATGGCCCCAAAGGTACCTTAATTTAGGTTCAGTATTCTATTTCACTTAGTGATTATTTGATTGATTGTATACTCATAGACATTAAAAAATCTGAAGCAACATCTATTTCACTAAAGCACATTGTACCAGGGCCCATTCTCTGTGTTTGATTGTGCGGGGACTGGATTGTGTGGGGACTGGCTCGCATCCAAGTTTTTAAAGTCTCCCACCTTCCTAGACAGATTGAAGGCATCCAGGTTATTTGCTAGGAATGGCCCATGTTCTATGCTAACATTTGAACTCTCCCTAGGACATCCCCGGGAGAGTACCAGTTGGCTTAAGCCAAATGGTATAGTAGTTAGATAGCATAAAATTTATTTTGAATTTATTAATACAGATGTAGACTAGAAATCCTATCATCCAGCTGGATCTTTTCGTCACTGAAAAGAAGGCAATTTCCCAGTACCCAAGGAAGGCGCACTTCTTCTGTTAGTGGTTCTACCAATATCACTAGGAGATATGTGACCTTCACTGGAACTCACTTCTGTAAATGCAGGCCTTCCACTTTTGGCAAGTAGTAATGCCCTTGACCTGAGCTATACATATAGCTTCTTCCCCTCACATTCAGTGGGTAATACATCAGCACCACTTACGTATACACAGCAAGTGTAGAAAATGCATCATGCATCTGTAAAAGACTGTGCAAGAGAAGTGTTTGCATTGAGGGGTTATATGCTGAAAAATAAGTAGTATGCAAAAAAAAAAAAAATAAAATCACAGTGTACATTGATTTAGGGTGATAGATAATAAAAAGCAAACAAAAAATACTACTTGAAACTTTGTCAGGTACAGATTTTAAGACATAAACCAAATGATTTTCAACTCTAAGAAATCCTCCAGTTATATAGCTAGATTAGGATAAGCACACTTCCTGAAGACTATGTGAATCTGTTCAGAGTGTTGAAATTCTTCAGAGAAACAATTTTCGCATATCCTTTTTACTAAGAGATCTCCTTTCTCAGTAACTTCCCAAAAATAGCTTTTTGAAACTTCCACTTCTGTTCCTGACTAGGAAATTAAAATGGAGTCAAATATAGATTAGTAAAAAGTTGCTTAAACTAAAATAGATTCTGCTAAACTTTTAGCTGGAGTTAAAGCCAGTTTGGGACCATTTCGGATCAGCTCCTATAGTATCTGAATGCTTTGCCAACAGTAAACGTAATGTTTTCTGGTAGACTACTGGAGACTGTCATGTCATCCCTAGGCACTCAGAAAATAAAACAGGTTATGTTCTGGATATTTTAAAATTCCTTTCTTGGTTTGAAAATTACTCTCAGTTGAGCGCTTTAAGGGCTGCAACAAACACCTTCAATAAGAGTGAAGCATTTAAATATAATAAAAAAATACATTTATATTTTGCAGTCTTCTCATTAGGCAATTCATTCAGTTTGATTTTCAGAAACAGTAGGATAAAACTTTATGCCAAAAGGCTGTGAGTATTAAAATGTGTTCTACAAGGCTTAATATGACTGTCCTAGTCTACATTGTGGAAATGAGTTGCATCCCTGGGCTATTCCATCTGAGTTCCACTTGTATTGCACATCTCAGCTCTGGGATTTGCTTTTCCTAAACCAACCGGAAAGGCAATGACACTTAAAAGTTGTGGAAATGAAAGCCAGAAATTACTGGGTGTCTGAGAGGGAGAGAGGGAGGAGTGAAGAATTTATCAGATTGACCTTAGACTTCTACTTTAGGGTGAAAATACTCACTCTGTGGGAGCTCCCTTCTTCTCTCTACGTATTAAGCAGCCTGCAGGGAACACTTCCGATTGAGTCTATGTTTTTGTTGCTCAATATTATCCAAGATTAATCCCACTTTATATTGGTAATAAAAATAAACATACATATCTGTGTTTGTGCGGGCACATGTCTATTTGGATATACAGCTTCCTGCTCTTTCTTTGGCTCCTTGGATTAGTTTCTTTTCCTTCACAGGTGCCATTTTGCACCATTATTTCCATTTTTTCATTAGTGCAGAACTCATGTGCTTGCCATTAAGAGCTCTCTGCTGATGGAAAAGTATGACAAAAGCGTAGTTTTCCTTATAGGTAGACTAGGCAAATATGATATATGCTGAATAACTTTTGTCATTGCAGAAAAAAGATGCCACCATTAGAGCCTGTTGCTCTGAGAAACCCACTTTTCAAATAATCTGCATATTTTCTTTCTCTGGTGCATGCAAACCATGGGATGGAATCTTTTCTGCCAATACAGAGGTGGAAGTGGGCAGCAAATGCCTTGCAACAATCATACCACAGGTGCTCTCTATTCCATTTATCCTCCCAGGAAAGTCAGCCAGCTTATTCTCTGCCATTCTGCAGAAGAACTGCAAAACACTCTAGCACAAGGACAAACCAGCATATATGATGTCTTCAGCAGCCAGACAGCAAAAAGAAATTGAGTGGGAGACACAATAACTATGTTTGTGTTTCTGGATTTATTCCACATTTCTGGATTTAAATTTTCTGTTTTCAGCGGCTTGTTTGACGTTTTTATTAAAGGTCAAAATATTTTGTGGGAAGCAGACATTAATTATAAGCAAAATATTTATTTGCAAAAAAATGCATGTCTAATTAAGGATTTTTGTCAGCTCCCAGAATATACTAAAGTTTGTGTCTGCTGCTCCACCAGTCACCATCACATGTTAGCGAACTTAAAAAAGCAACACTCCTACATGAAATTTCACAGTGAAGAAAAGCCCTGAAGCTTCCTTTAAAACCCTTTTCTACCTTCATATTTCTGAGATATATTATTTGGAATAATTCCTGCACATCCAAAGCTCAGAATACTGCAAAGCCATCAGCAGTAGCTAAATATTGCTGAAAAGAAACAGCAAATAAAATACTGAAAATATGCCAGTCGTGTGTCAGATTTCTAATGTCAAACTGATTTCTTTAGCTACTATTAATTTCTCTTCCATTACTGCAGAAAAATCTTAAAAGCTAGAGAATTATAACAAATTTTATCTATTCTTAGATAAAACAAAATGTGGCTTTTGTCACGTGTCTTTTTCCTTAAGAAAAAAAGTATTCTAACAGTGTATTGTATTTTGGAGGAAAAATAGAAATAAAATGCAGGTATGAGGCAAACTGTAGTACCTTCACTGCAACAGAAATGTGAAGGGTGGTTTTTGAATAAGCACACCTTAGCATTACACTGGCTAATTTTGGTTTTGGTCTTCTGCTGATAGTTTCTTATGCAAATGTTCATAAGAGCAGCCTTCAAAATGGTGTGGTTCTTTCTAGCTTCCATGTACTCACCTTGTTGGAAATGCAGTCAATTAAACATTCAAGACCAAATATTTCCCACTAGAAAATTCTGTTTGTCAACTACTCAGTCTCCAATATCTTCATAGAATTTAGCTCTACAGATTTTAAACCTATCTTAGTTTTCGGTTTAGTCAGAGTGTTTTTTTTCAAATTGGTAAAAAAACACGTTTTCATATATTTTTTGTTCTGAAAGTTTCCATTTAGAAGCACAGCGTTTTGCAACTGTTGAAATAACCCAGGCAGCAGTGGTTTGCCCAAGATGACTATGATTAAAAAGAAAGGGAAAAAAATAGTCAAAGTAACTATTGTGATTCATAATGGGAATTTTGAACTCTTGTAAAGCTATGTGGGACACGAAGGTCTACTTCTGCCTAGCAGGACTTCCAGGTATCAATCCAGTCAGCTCTTGAGTTACCTGCTAGCCAGGAATATTATTTTCTTAAGTTCAGGGAAGGTTTAGTACAGAATGGAGAGTAAAATCTATGATCTTGCTGCCATACCTTTGAAGTGCTGTATCCTGCAATTTGCAAACTAAAGCCATTCTTTACATCCTTCTGGGGGTGGAGAGGATGGGGAGGAGGCTGGATAAAGTATGTGCATCTAGTATATATGAAAGTAAGAGGAAAAGGTTCCTTGCATTGTAGGAAAATAATTATGCTTGTATGCTGGTTATCTTTTTCTTTGAGACAATGTAGCTGTAAATTTGTACCCAGAACAAACCATAATTGCACTTTCCTGTGAGGCATTGCAGCACCACTTTGTGCAAAAAATTAATATAATGTTCACATATGGCCAGGGCAACTAAGAGTTGTTTCTGACGACAAGGTCGATACTATATCTTCTTCTACTCTATTTCTGCTTTGTTCTCAATAGGTATGCCAAGAAATGTGTGGAGCTGAACAAGCAGACAGGCCAGTTCACTCACCTATTTTTTCTGTGGTCAGTGATCAGTTCAGTTTGAATGTGAAGATGTTACTATGATTTTGAACATTACCTTTAGGATCCTTCCAATTACCAGCAGATAAACTCCTCCTATTTACAGTTATTTAGCCCTTTCCAAGGCTCCACATTCAGCTCATGGCCTGTTCAAGTTAACAAGATACTGGTCTATAGGGAGGCTTCATGTAGCCAGCTCACCTATATAACAAAGTTAATCTCAGGCTACATTATGAAAATCTTTCCAAGGTTAATGTGAAAGATGTAGTGGATCATGAATTTTCACAGGCAACAGAGGCAAGAATTTCCTGGTTTAGTAGAGCAGTAAAGAAGGAGCATGACTGAGATTTCTGCTTGTTTCCATTCAAATAATTTCCCATAGATAAGACAGTCTAGCTATAACCACAAGCCTCTCAATTCTATCTGTAGGTTTCTTGATTATGTTAATCTTTCAGTGTTGTTTAATTTAACAGTTGATGATGGTTCCAATTAAAAAAAAAAAAAAAGAAAGTTTTACCTCCTTTCATACAGAAAGAAATTACACCATGCTTTCTATCAGAGTTGAACAGTAGAAATGATTTCTCAGTTGCTTCAGGTTTATGTCAACAGACTACCCAGCTAAGGGAAATTCTTCAGTAAATATAAAGTCTGTGGCTCTCTGATATAAGTCATGCCTTGCTCTTTCTGCCTCACTAGACTTTGTGGTTTTTTCTAATGGTTTTAAGTAGATGCCTGTTATGCCCGTATCACATTTCCAGTTTAAAATGGGTGCAGGCATTAAATTATAAGTTTCAGGAGTATCTTAAAGTAGTTTCACCAATAAGACAGCACATTCGTTTGAGTTCACAGATAAAGATACAGTAGGTTATCTTCCAGTCACTGAAAGTTTGCTCCATAGTTTTAGCATATTAAAAAAAATTAATAGATATTTTATTTTAGAAGAGCATTATATTTGTACAAAGTGATAATAATGATAATGATGATAAATAAGAAGTAAACCTATTATTATTGTTATTATTTATTATTATTTGGTGTATGCTTTACAACCACAGTCTGGCTGGTCTTCACATCAGCTCTGTGACGATGCATACACAACAGTGATAAAAATAGCTGCAAAGAATTTTATATACTGAAGAAGAATGAATCCACAAAAAGGCAATGTCCCCTAATGGTGGTATCAGTGCTACATGAGGTGCCTGAACCTAGCACTGGCTTTATCCAAGCCCCCTCTCTCAGTGTGCCCTGAGTCTCTATGTCCCTGTTGGTGGAGTCCGCTGCATGCCTAAATCTTTGCTGATGCCTGTGCCCATAAATCACTTCAATGTCTGCAGACCTGAGAAGCAAAGCACAAGGTACCACATAAGCCCCTTGGGCTATGCAAGCCAGGTGTCTTTCTCTAATCTTGCCTCTGTGGTCTGACCCACAAATACCTCTGGGACTCATCTGAAGAAAGGCAGAGTGTCACAAGATACATCAGTCATAGAGGAAGGATCCTCCAGGGACATCTACTGCTATCTGCAGAAACCCCTGGAGTGTTAAGTCTGGGCTCAGTGTCATTCCTATGCCTCCAAGGACACACTGATGCGTTTCAAGAAGGCCATAAATAATGCCCATATGAATAGTCACCAAGGTTAGAGTCTCCAAAAATGTGAACTGTTAACCCTTTAAGGAAAATCTTTGTTCTCAAAAGGAGGAAAGATATGCACTGAATATTTCTAGTCTCATTTATTTTCATTTTGAACTGTAGATGAAGGCTGGACCTTTACAAACAAACTCCAAAAAATGTCTCTGATGTTCGCTTTGTGCATCTGAGTTTTCAGGAAGACAGGTTGTTTTGTGATAGGGATTGTTTTCAGTGTTTTGAAATCATATCTATGTGCAGTGTTTCACCTCATGAAAAGCAAATTCAAAATCTGTTCTGCAGGTTGCATATCTTCTTGATCACAAAAGCACACTCTTGAGGAAATGGATAGGTATACTACAATATCCTATCAGTTCAACTGGTGGGTACTAATAGGCTTTCCATTTACAAGTAGCAACCTCTTCTCTAATTATAAAAAACAATTTGTTGCTGAACAGCTAATAGAAATGCTAGCCCAGACACATCATAACACTCTGAGTATGAGCGAATGAAGAATAAATGAGTATTGTACCTACATTGACTTTCTTTGACATGGAACTGAAGAGCAGGATATTATTGGCTCCAAATCTATCTTCCCTCCATAAATTCCCTGGGAAATTTCAGGTGCTGTACATAAGGCAGGTTAAAAATATAAAATGAAATTGAAGCATAAGATTTAAGCTTAGTTGAGAGTCATATTTCATACATTTTAATTATTGTTATTGTTTTTTAATTTAATTGAGGCAGTTTCTTATAGAAGTATTGGTACAACATCATCATTCAGACTTCCTTTATTTTCTGATCTGGCAGCCCTAGATGCATTTGTGTTGATGGCTTAATTGCTCCTTTCCCTGAGCAAGCACAAGCAGGGGAAGTTCACAGAATGCCATGCCAGGTTATCTTAACTACAAGGCAACCTGGATTGTAATAATTTGTCAAATTGGACAATTGCTTAGCTTCTCAGGTCTGCAGACATTGAAGAGATTTATTGGGAACAGGCAACAACAAATTGGCAAATAAATAAAAAGGAAAAGAATGCATTACAGAAAAATATCAAGAGGTACTTGAAAGTATATTATTTCATATTTAATAAGAAAAGGTCATTGTTAAGCCTTTTTTCCCCAAAAGGTTTTAGCTTTTTATGTTTTCCTTTTATTTCTTTATTCCTTTCACAATAACAAGGAAATTAATAAATAGAAAAAAGATAAATGAAGGAGAAAAAAACATGTGAGCAGATCAGAAAAAAGTAAGCACCCCACTTCTAAAGACAAGAAAATCTGCAGAAGAGCAGCCTTCTTTTAAAGACCACTGAAGTGATGAAGGTTTTAAATGGCAGTATTTTTCTCAACAGATTACCTTTGTTTCCTGCATACTGCCCTCATTTTGTTGGACCATCCAATACCATTCATAGGCAAAGAGAAATGAGGTCCTGACTCTGCTTATGCAGAAGCAACCCATTGGGCTGGGCTGGCTAAGCCAAACTATTTTGTCCAGTCTGTAGAAAATGGGAGATTCATAAACTGTGAAGGTTTTTTCATTAGCAGGCAGATTATTATTTTTTAGCATTTTCTCGCTCCTTGTCTGTTGCTTGGACATTAATACTGCTACTGTGGATTGTAAGATGGTAACCTATCTTATATATGACATAGCCTCATTCTGCACCACAATATTTGACTGCACAAGTCATTGGGCAATGCAGAATAAGGCCACAATTCTCTTCAGAATTTAGAGACAGAGAAGAATTTTCTTATTACATAACTAACTGCTAGCTGTGTTGAGAAAGTGAAATTGTGTTACTGAGTCAGGTCGAGGTTTCCAAGATGCTTTACCTGTACATCTTCATTTGAAGCCAGTTTGAACTTCGCTACCTATAATGAGCTACTCTCACGCAGTGGTTTTCATTTCCTGCAATGTGAGGGAAAATGATGATGGAGGCATATTTTTAGCCTAGTCTAATTAAGAATACTTGCAGCATTGTAGCACCACCTGCAGGAAGCCTCTCCTTTTACTAGCGTGCTCACTGCACCATGGGCAAGCTTGTGTGGGAGCATTATGACCCAAAGTATTACAGACCTTCAGGTCTTACAAAAGGATTAAAAAATAAATAAATGAGAGAAAACCTTGACAATCCTGCTGCATACATGGAAAAACCATGTGAGATGTGAACTGTTTCAGACAGGTAATAGATTTTTAATTGGTTTTTTTTGGTTTTTTTTTTTTTTTTAACCAATTTGGTGCAAGAAATTGCCTTTAAAATCAGTTTTGCAGTTGATTGGTTAAAATGTAGATGGAAATACCATAAATTTCAAGGCTGATGCAGGTGGGAATATTAGAGGCTTGCTCAATAGCTGAGGTGCACCCTGAGCAGCAGTGGAAATCCTGTTACTAAGGCTCTTCTGTTAGCTCAAAGCCAGGAAGAAGCTGCCCTACAAAGGCTGGATAGAATTTCCCATGCTCAGGGAAGCTATCCAGGGACTGGGGTCTGCACAGCTGAGCCTGGGCCACCAGCTTGAGCTGCTCCATGGGGATACTCCTCTCTGTATGTGGTGGAGACACACAGTGTCCTGACCTACTGGACCAGCAGTCCTTTCCCTGGGCAGCTGTGATTCTGATCCATCACAGCAAGTCCAAGGAGTCTCACGGGTTAAGTAGGGGCCTGAAATGTAATAGAAATTCATCTGCGTGGTTTTGGGTTTTTTGGTTTTGTTTGTTTGTTTGTTTTTGTTTGTTGTTTGTTTGTTTTTTGGTTTGGGTTTTTTTTTTTTTAATTAAGTACAAGAGCATAATTCTGATATATTTAAGAATTCTGAGACCTAAGCATGTCAGCTGATAGCTTTTATCCTGGCACTGAACATCAAGGCTGCTGTTGTAGGTAATTTACTCAGGACAGTCCAGACACCATAAACAGGGGCAGCCTCAAACTCAGGGCTGAGCCATGGAGGTAAGCACTGCATTTCCATTGACACTGCTGGCAGAACTGGACCATCTGGTAGAAACCAGCCTCAGTGACAGGGTCAGGGATGTCTGGGATTTCCACCACCCATGTCTGTAAGGCTCCAGAACCAAAAGGACTGAAGACCCATTAAAAGGCACTGCTCGCTGCCAGCTGCAATGGGTGCAGATGAGGAAAATCATTGACACACAGCTCCAGCTACTTCTGCAGTTTTCTGCATAGCACAGATATGAAGCAGAGCACCCAAGTCTCCCTGTACAGGCAGCCTCAGCACATTAGACAAGATATCAGCAAGAGCAGCAGGCCATGAGTGAGAAAAGAGAAGAATGAAGACCTGTGATTTGCAATAGTTGGTCATGCTGCGTACATTTCTAGGGTATTCCATGCATGGTATTCCATGTATATGCGACTGTAGATACAAAACCACACATATGTAAAGCATCTTTGCTCCTTGACATTCAAGTTTTCACATACTGTAAAATCTTCAGTTCTCTGCTGACATGACATTTTATTATTGTGCCCCTTCTTGCTCAGGGCACATGACATATGCAGGAGATGAGGATGAGAAAAGAAAGCAGAAAAGGCAAAATTATGTCAGCTAAGACAGAAAGTAAGAGCTCTGTCATTTGGAGCAGTGGAAAAATTCTTAGGGTGGAGAAAGTATAAGACCCTCTCTCCTTGTTTGGCCAGCACCGCAGTAGCCCCAGCCCTGCTGGCAGTGGAGCCCCATATGAGCCCCATACCGCATCAAAGCAGTGCTGCTCCTACCTAGGTCAGATTTCCTCCATTGTTCCTGGGCTGAAGACATAGAGAAAACTTTCAAGGAGACAAAAATCCCTCTATCTGGACAAAGGTTGTGAGAGCAGCACCCCATGGGACCTTGCATCATCTCTGAGAATATGACTCTAGTAGCTGATGATTTTTATGTGTTTGCTTTCTATTTTAGCTGATTTTTAAATGAGTCACTCATGACAGCTTTTCAGTAATGCTCAAAGAGACATGGGCACGTGTAGATTGCAAAGGGATTTTACTTTTCAAATAGGTACTTGATTTTGTGAGAAAGAGTACTAGCTAAGCTATTTCTGTTTCCTGGCAGCAAATAATTTGGGCATTATTCTTGCAAATAAGCTCAGCGGCAGGAAAATGGGGTTGGAAATGTAGATTTGCTTGTGAAAGTGTGTCTTTCTATCACTCTTACCCTCATTCCCTCTCTTGCATTTTCTTTCCGTTTAATCAGCTTCGCTGCCTGCTCTCTCACCCTCTCACACAGTGTGCACATGTGTGCGCACATGTATGCATATGCATTGCCTTTCCTTGCCTTCTTTTTTCCACGAGAGTCAAGTTAAGTAAATTACTGTGTAGTCCTGGCTCATAGCAGCTTGCCTTCCCTCCTCTAGGCAATTTGGTGTCAACTGGATTATGTCAGAGCAGTTGCTTTCCCCACAAGAGCAGAAGAAGGTGCAGGAGATTAAAATAAAGATCAGCCAACCCTGTAGCACAGCAAATTAGCTCAGGCCATTAAGCATAATGGCCTTGCAGAGGCCAAAGGGGTGAGCTATTAGCTCAAAATAATGACATTCGACCAAGCAGGAGGAAGTACGCACACAGTCGCCTGTCATTCTCCTAATTCAGTTTTCCAAATCTCACTCCCCATTTTGTACAGTTAAAATATTTAACACATTTCATAGGACCTGTTCTTTTTCTTTTGGGCTAACATCAGAGTTGAAGTTAACCATGTGGAGGCTGCTAAAAGGTCCAGGCAGAGTGATTCCAATTAACAAAATGGAAACACAGTTTGCTTAATTTCAAACCTACTTAAACATCAAAGGTTCAAAAGTTCAATGAAAATATTCCTGGATTACATTCTTTCAGAGAGGAAGAGAGTAAAAAATTAAAAAAGCCCAAAGCCATAAAATATAAGCTGCATATCATATGAAATATGAACTGGTTGGGGAAGATGTTAAAAGAGCTGGACTGGGATTCAGGGGATGTAGATTAAATTCCTTGTCTCCGCGGTAAACTTCCTGTGTGGCCTGGAGCAAACTGCATTACTGGCTCTGTGTTTCAGTTTCTGACACGTGTGTGGGGTGCATGAGTCCTATCTCTTGCCCTTTGTCTCCTTTCCCTACTTAGAGATGCTTTTTAGAGAGAGGTCTGCAGATTTTCTCTTAATGAATATATATACAGAAATGAATAGTCAACACGGGCTTCACTTCAACTTTGAATGCTACCAAAGAAGTAGAAAAACAATAATTAAAACCAGTAGGATGGCTTTTAGGAATTTCTTGGCTCTGTCACAAATTCTCTATGTGTTTTTCACCAAGTCATTTAATCTCTTTCTGATTCAGCTTCATGACCATAAAAGTAATGCATGTGATACATCCATTTGTAGTTGTAAGGAATGTGAAAATGACAATAAGAGGCCCCAAACAAGCTAGGTAAACTTTCTTTGGTGAATAAAAGCTGGAAAGCTCAATATCAAATCACAAACATGTCTTCTATGAAGGCTGTCTTCAAAATCCTAACGTTTGCAGTGTTCAGCCCAATGAGGGAGGTGAAGGCCTAGCGAATAACAGTTATACCACATACAACAGTGTTGTATATGGTCTCCATATGTGTCAGTCTTGAATTTCAATCATGTTTTGCCCATCATAATGTAAAACACACAAAAAAATCCCCACACATGTTTGTTTGTTTAAATTGGGGTGAAAAGAGGATTACAGGGGAGGGAAAAGTTTACACACTCAACAAGTTTTGTGAACCAAAACTGACAGGAGAGAAAGTTCATAAAGCCTTGGACCCCATTGATTTCTGTCACGCTTTACCCCAATATGGAGAAGTCTGGCTGAATTTATGACTATTTACTGCATGAAAGCTACAGTGTTTGTGGAAGTATAAAAGCTATTGTTGAGTATCATAAAAAGAATTAAATCACCAAACTGTTTTCACAGGAGGTTAAAAGGTCTGATATAAATCTTCAAAAGGTAGGCTGAAACTCTGTCCTTAATCTGCCCTGTTGTGCTGAGGTACTGCAGGCAACACATATGGCATATAATGTTAGCCAGTGCTGAGAGACTTTCGTAAAGCCTATACGCACAAAGAAGCCGATAAGCGTGAAAATGCATCATTAGGCTAACACTGAGTTTTCCTGCTTTCATGAGAAGATATTGAACTATAAAGCTTTTTATTTAAAATCAGTATTTTTTTTTTAATAGGTAAATGTAATTTTGAGCCTTTTGTTTCCTGTGGAGGTTTTGTGAACATGTTTGTTTAAGAGAGGGGAAAAAATGTACAAGGGAAGGGTTAGTGTGCTCAATGGGATCTCCACCTCTCAGTGATGTCAATTAAGCATGCATTCTGCTGGTGAGCTGAACTTCATCCAGTGCGCTTTCACCATATATCATCTGCCAGTGAGACTGCAAGAGCTGTGCAGCAGGGACAGGAGTCCAAATCGCAAAATGCCCAACAGGACTGCTAGGTGGATAGTTAGAAACCTTCAATGGGACTTGAGCATTATAGTTTACACTGGGAGTAATATTTTATCCTAATTGCTATAGTAAGGCATTGCAGAAAATTAGTTAATGGCTTACAAAATTCAAACTAGGGCTTTAGAAATGTTTTTAAGCTCTGCTAGTGTGAGAAACACACAGAAGTTCATTTGTACCTCAAACACCTCATTAGGATACCATTTTAAATTTAACAATGATTAAAGATGAAAGAATTCTTATTAATTAACATTAATCAAATGTTGATAAGAGAAAAAATAAATTTTAAAAGTCACTGAAGAAGCATCACTCCGAGGCCAAGACTGATGCTTTTTTTTTTCTTGCCTGGATTGAATTTTATATTGGAATTATAAAATAAACCTCTGAAAAGAAGGATTACAGTGGAAACACTGACAGGCTCTTAACTGGAGCATGCTACGGGTGCCTTTATAAACATACCAGGCATGATGGTTTTGAGCCAAAAAAGTACTTCTTAAAAAAAATGCATTAAAAATTAATTTATTCCTTATGCATGTCTAAGTTAAAACTTCTCGGCAAGAGTTTTATTAATTCCCTCAGGGTTGCTCTCTATCCATTGCAGACAGCAAAAATGTACTCTATATAAGATGAAATGGAACAGTGTGGCCCTCCATGGGATAAGTGGAATGCTTTGTTTGTAGATAGCAGCACCTTCCCCCATACTCAGCACACTGCACTCAGAATACAGCTACAAACCAGCTAGCCTTAATGAACCTTGACTTTACCTCATCTTTTAGCTTTACTGCACAGCACAGGGAGTAACACAGTGCACAAGAGAGCACATGGTGGGTGTGTCAGAGTGTGCAGTTTAGGCCGGAACACAGCTAGTGAGGCTGCATGGTCACAGTCCTGCTGGCCCTCTGCCCAGCCCCATGTGCACGTGTGGGAATCTTCTGTGATGCCAGCCCTGGGGTAGCAGGGCAGGACACTAATCACAAAGGGTTAGCTTGAATTCGCACAGCTGATGTGCTCTGCTCCAGCCCCAGGTGCCATGCTCCTGACTCCTTCCCTCCTTCCCTCCCTCCCTCCTGTCAGGACACAGCAAGGCAAGTAAACACCTTCTTTCTGAAACAGGGTCCCCCTCCACCAGCCAGGGAGCAAGTGGGATTTGGCCACAGCTGTGTCTGCTTTTGCAACTGAAGAAGAAACTGTGTGCAATTTGAAAATTGGATATGGTCCTCAAGAGAAATCCACATGCAAACAGCTAAGAATGTGGGTTATGTGAGATACCCAGCCCTACATCTGTACCCAATTTGAACAAAGGATTCCTGTAATTTTCTGGGGCTGAAAAAAAACCCTGGTTCAGAAAGCCCCACAACTTTGGAGGGCTGAAATTTGAAGCAAAGTCTTTCAGCCTGGTTTCCCCTCAGACAGTAACATTTCTTGCTGTAACTCCAGAGTTCCCCTCTTCCGAATGCTAAGCATGTTCTCAGCCCCAGCCACGCATGGTTCAAAATGAGCCTGAGGCAACATCAAGAAGAAGCTGCAACATTTCTTTAAGAAGTGAGTATTAATATATTTCCTGTTAGACATGGAAAATAGGATTAGAGGTGATATGACAAAGGCCTTCTGTGAAATTAGGAATAAATGTCATTAATGCCCCCTAATGGGTAAAGTGGTCTCCCACCTGCATGTAAGTATCAGGCCTATATTAGACTGCCATACATAATTGATAGTGAAATAAGACCTCTTTCCACCAAATGGGAAAAGGATCTCATGCTGCAAATTCATCTACAATGAATTCATTTGTAAAGAGATTGATCTGATCAAAGATTGAGAAATTGAGTCTGAATTGTTTTTATTACATGAAGACTAGGATGATGTTATTAATATCTGTTATGTACACAGCAAGTAAAACCAAACAAAACCATAACAAAGCCAATGCAAGAAAATCCTTCTTCATCTTGAAAGGAGTATGTATCCTTTATTTCTTCTTACCAGCTCAAGATTCAAGACGGTGCAACATAAAATGTCTCTCTTAATAGTGATACCCCCTACAGTAGTTTTCTCCATGTGGCATTTACTAAACAGTGACAACTATTGGGGACGAGTATTTCAAGAAATTAGAAAACATGATTCCACTCAGACTTGACTGACCAAAACATTTAAAATGACCTATTATAGGACACAATCCTGAGTTAGATGAGAGATGGATGAGATGACCTTACAGATTTATTCCATCCCTAGAACAAGCACACGTCATTAGTAGACAGACAGAAGTGGTTGGGGGGAAGTGAAGTGTGGGGGTGTGAAATTTTGCTGCAGTTTATAATCAAAATACTGGCAGAGATTATTTCCCCTGGGCCTACAGTGGAATGCATGTGGCACTTTCCCCATCCTTCTAAAAATGCAATACAGATACATGTTCTCCACTGCAGGGCAGCTTCAAAAGTCAGAGGTCCAGTGTAGAAACTGGACCTGCTGCTCCCCAAGCAGGACTCTTCCCTTCACCGAGGAAAGAAATGTCCTGTCCTTCCATTCACAGAAAGTGGCACTTTCTTTCTAAGACTGCCAGAATGAAGCTCTGACAAATCACACAGATGTTAGTGTGCAGTTTTATCAGAAATAGGAAAAAAAATGAATGTTGTAGAATGAGCTATGTAACAGTGAATCAGAGCTATTGCTTTATTGCTGCAAGAAGTCTGACTCCCTGCTCTCAGCTGCCTCCACACAGTTACCAGGGGCTGCTGTCAGTCCCTGTTGGAGACATCTCTGCCCCATGCTGAAGTAGTCCCATCCCTAAGGGCAACTGCTCCAGCTCTAGCTAGCTTGGGACCCCTCTCTGAAGTCACAGCAGTTTGTCCATGTTTTGTATAGAGGTGGGCCTGAAACTAGGCATGATATCCTCTTGTCATGAGTGTGGAGCAGAAGAGGATAATATCTCTGGATGGGTGGACTGTGCTTCTGTTGCCTGGTCACTGCTGGCTCCCACGTGGCTCATGGTACTCCAGCATGCCAGCACCTCCTGCAGAACTGCTCCCCAGCCTGGCCGCTCCCGGCCTGAATCCTTGCAGGGTTGTCCCCTCAGAGATCCAAGAGTTTGCATTGATCTTCCTCGAATTTCACAAGATTGCTGTTGGCTCATCCCTCCAGCCCATCTGGGTCCTGAGATTGAGAGCTGTGCTGTTGTTGCTTCTGAAATGATTTGACTAATCTTGTACATGCCTTGGAATCCTTTCAGCGCATTTCTGAAGGCAGCTCCAGGGTCAGATGATTTTCTGAAGCTGGCAAGCAGTGGCTGAGAAGTGAGCCAGGACATTTCCCACAATTTAGTTGCTGTGTTTTTGATTTATATTGTTATTTTGTAAATGGCACTTTTAAAATGTAAAAAAATAAACACCAAGTTGAGCAATGTAGCCCAGTACATTCTTAGAAACAAAATGAAATGAATGCTGAGAACCTGTGCACCCAATTTCTGTGGCATGGCTTCAATTTCAGGTTAACCTGGAGTTTTTCAAAAGAAAATACAAGTATATTGCAATGAATTTTTTCTAATGAAAATATATTGGTTTTCCATAATGATGTCCAGAATGGTATTTCTAGTCAGAACAAGAATAAAGGAGCAGCATCTCCAAACACTCGCTGCCTAGGGCCCAGAGAGACCCAGACCCATAATCGTGTAGTACTCAGCTCCAGAAAAGGACCTCCCACCTCCCAGTGAGTCCCTGATTGCTCAGTTTCCAAAATAGCTTTTAGAAGACTTTGATTTTATTCCAACACAGAGTGAAGTAAGTTTCAAAACTTCAATATTTTTTGTTAAATGGAATTTTCCCAGCCAAACCTACTATACATTGTTACTCTTATAAATCCCCCAAGCACTTCCAGGATAATGAGAAAGGAGTGCTGCATCCAGAAAAATTCCAAATCAAAACCAAGGGGTAGAAAGAAGAGATACAGCACGTCGGGAGGTCAGTGGTTGTGTGGCTGTACTGGCACAGTCATATAGGGAAGGAGATTGCTATCATTGTGTTAAGTGCCCATAGGAGTAATCCAGCCTGGATGGTTTAGGGGGGGAGCAGCTCTGAGTTGTGCAACCTCCCACATGGTGTTCCCCACACAGGCAATGCTCCCTGTGCACACAGCCATCTGTCTCTGCATCCCCCTTCCCCTGCCTTGGCAGCTACCTCTTTCTCTGCAGTTCCCCACCACTAACATAGCAGCCCTCCTCAAACGTCCCTGCAGCAGGAGCTGCTGCTGCCAACACTACCCTTCTGCTTGCTTGCTTGGAGGACCAGTGGGACAGGTAAGCAGGGGAAAGCAATGCTTTCATAAGAGAAGGAGGAGGGGAAATGGATTTGAGAGTGCACAGCCAAGCCCTGCTCACCTGGGAAGAGATAAGGGAGCCAGGGTCTGTCACAAAGAAGAAAGGTAACAGGCTCGTTCTTGGCACAACTCTCCCTCCTTCATCTTCCAGGGCTGACCAGGCACATCCCACAGCTTGTGTTTGACCTACAGGCAGTGAGGACTGTGTTATGCCTGGTATTAAAGGCATTTTATAGCCACATATCACCTGGAGCCTTTATCCTGGTGAGGGACCCCCAAGTTGAGCCGGCTTTTGTATCATCAGTGGGGTTAATGGTGAGAGCAGGAGCTCCAGATCTACTTAGACACTCAGAGTGTGAGTGTTTGACTGATAGAGCATGGCTGCCTTACTGCTCTGCAGCAGCCTGAGCACAGCTCCTCACTCAAGTTCATGAACCTCAGTGTTGATCCTGGGGATGGTGGCCTGGGCTGCACTCCGAGTGTGATATTTAGTCCAGCTCTATCCTATTTCTCCATCTGCAATATGGGGGAAATGCATACATTTCCCTGTTTTCCAGAATAAACACATTACAATATTGTGAAGGTCTGAATGGGGACCAGAAACAGGAAGAATAAATGTTTCTCTTTTCCTATTAAAGTCAGTGGAATTTTTATGGGAAGGAAAGCAAACCTTTACTTTCTGTAGCAGAATAATAACTTCAGCCTGGAGGGAAAAAAAAGACCAACAAAAAAACAACAAAAAAAACCCCAACC
>JAOEHY010043424.1:0-19306 GCA_025447955.1 Psilopsiagon aurifrons | reverse complement strand
TTGTTCCAACAGTTCCATGTCCTTTTTATGTTGAGGACACCAGAACTGCACACAATACTCCAAGTGAGGTCTCACGAAAGCAGAGTAGAGGGAAGAGATCACCTCCTTCGACCTGCTGATCACACTCCTTTTAATGCAGCCCAAGATACGTTTGGCTTTCTGGGCTGCGCACACACACTCCCAGCTCATGTTCATTTTTCCATAGACCAAAGCCCCCAAGTCCTTCTCCATATTACAAGAAAGCACTAAAAAGCACCTAGCAGTGGTCACTGCTGGTGTACTGCCTCCTCTACACCAACATCTGTGAGTTATCAGTTGCCAAACCCTGGCTAGCCATCAAGAACAGATCTCTGAATTACCATGCCAATTACACACAGTAGTGGGTTTGCTGTTGCTTGCCCATCTGCACAAATCATAATATAAGCCAGCTGCAGTTGACTTTAAAGAGTGTTCAAAGATGCCTAACTCAAGTATGCTTAAGGACAAATCCCTTTTATTTGCTAACATTGTTTTCATCAGAACCAAATTCTTTCTTATTAGCTAAACTTTATTATTCCAGAATTTGTTTCTTACAGTTGGAAAACATGAGTCTTTGAATCAAGTGGATTACAGTTATAACCTTTTCCCAAATGTCCAATGGCAACCCCATTTCACCACGGGCCAATAGACTCTCAGACTCCTTTGACTATGTAAATGAACAGCATAATATTTGCTGTAAACAGTTTCTTTTAACTACTCAAGCCCATTTTGTAAGAGGTTTTTGGTTTTGTGAAAAACTCTGTATAAACTGTAGTGGGTTTTAATCAGATGGTGCAGGTTGTGAATCTCTCTGAAGACATTTATAAACTCATTAGTCTAGAACTAAGCAATCTCAATGTATTTAAAAAAAAACCTGTATTTGACCTAACATCTCAGTGCTATAGCGAAGTGGAGGATTGGAAGAGTGTTCTCAGCTACATGAATGCAAAAGTAAAATTCAATAAAAATAATCAGCTCTTCCTCCTTTCCCTAACTGGCGGCAAAAAAATCATCCCATCTCAGCAGAGACCTTGGCATGGATCCTGAACAAAATCATAGCATTCAGTTTCCCATGCCTAGCTCAAAAAGCTTTTCTTTGTGTTGCAATATTTAACAGATAATTGATTTGAGCTGGTTTACATTCTAAGTTCTAGAGTAAGACTGGTGTTAATATTTTCGTAGATGAAATCTAAAGACAAGTCTTTACCCGTTTGTGAATTATACATGAACACATTTGAGCTTTAAAAATTATCTGATGTACAAATCTATGTGATGAAAGGTGTAAGTAGTTAGATCTGTTTAAACAGAAAATGATACAGAAGAGATTGTATGTAACAAGACATACACATATATCACTCAAAGCAAAGGTGATGTTGAGGCAAGGCCTTTCATTTCATTGGCAGAGAAAACAAGAATTGTTCTTGCATGTGACTTTGCAATGAGGGTGGCAGACAGCACTAGCGCCATGCAGGGAAGTGCCCACTGATTTTGAGGCATTTCCCTGAAAAAGCCAAGAAATTGCTCATGAGAAAAGACTCACCATATCCTGAAGTTGTAAATCTCAGTTACAGCACAAAAAGTACTAGCAAACAGCCTTTATGCAGTGCTTCAGCTATTTTTCCACTACACTGTGCCAAACCAAAATAGGTCCTTTAAAATTAGCTCATATACCACTTAATTTTTGAAAGTTAAACTAGAAATATGCATATGGTCTCATCACAGAATACCCTGGTGACTGGGAGGCATGCCAATTATTCAGGGACACAGTGGTCTGCTTCTATATGCATCCTAAGAGGAATGAAATCCTTATGCATGGTATATGCATGAGTACATGCACATATTGGGAAAAGTCTATCTGCATGACATATTTCCAAAACTTAGGATAATATCAGAAGCCACTGAAGTTCATCATGAACCCATGCAAAACTAAAACAGGAACGAAAGAAATAATGCAAGAAATAATTCCAGGTATCTTCCAAGAACATTTAAAAAAGGAGCAGTGACAGGCAGAAGGTGGCATGGAGGGAACATGAAACATAAATTATATTGAATGAAACATCAGATGATAGAATCCCACACTGAGTCATGGTATATGTAGTAGTAGACCCTGAAATGCACAAACTTACTGAGACAAACATTTGGAAGTGGGAATACAGATGGAAATCAGGATGAAGCAATGAAGATGACAATCTAGCACTTCAAGTTTGCTCTAACTCACATGAATAATCTGTATTAAAGATGCATATCTTTGCGCTCACAATTTGTTCAGACTGACAGACAACCCAAGTGATTTTAATACTATAATTATATATTTGCAGACCAAAGAATAAATGAGTACATACTGAACAGCACTGCTCTACCATTCTTCTGTATGAATTTGCAAGAAGCATACTATTTTCACCTACAAAGTATGATAGAAAGGGACTCCTCACACAAAACACTCACGTAAGAAGGTAGTAATTGCACTTTGACTCTACTTTGAATACTAATAAAAAAATATATTGGGGTTTATTGCTATTAGATGTTGATTTTCCCTCATTTTTGTACTTAATAATGCAACAACTAGCTGGCAAGATAAACACATTATTTGTAACATAGTTCCAATAATTAATCTCTAAAAGCAGTATGTGTACATCTAATGTATTGTGATTCAAAACTTTGGAGATTGCTAGATGACCATTACCTACCAAACAGTAAAATGATCAACATTCCTTTAAGGAAACTACTGACCTTATTATTGCATTAACAGTTTTATTTTTTTCTAGAATTGAAACCTTTACTGAGACAAGTCACAGCAATGGTAGGAGGCAAGTGAAACAAAAGGCGAAGCTCAAACGTGTGGGGACCATCACAGGATGCTCCAGGAGCTCTGACAGACAGATTCTAATGGATTTAACATATCTTTAAACATGCAAGCAGTCTTTTAAGATATTGCAAATCCCACTAGCCTAGGCACTCCATCCTACATGGTTACTGCTTCCCCTGCCAAAGCTAACAAGTCCCCTCAATCAACACCCTAACACAGAAGTTCACTTGCCAGGGAAAATGTGTTTCTATTCAGTCTGGACTATGACCTGTGGTAGCGCTTGTGGACATAATTTTCCCAGCCTGTCTCCTTTCCTACAGGTCTGTAAATCCTACACAACAGCAAGGCAGGTACCTTAAACCTTCAAAGGATGACGCTGTAACTAGGCCAATAGCGATGTGGAAGTATTGCATGCTGCTTGCCAGCATGTAGTTGTGACTTGTGCTTGCCTTTTTCCTCAGCTATACTCTTTGCATTGGTAGCTCGAGGGGTATCGCTACTGAACTATTCAATGTTTTTACACTGTTCAATATATTTCTTAAGAGTAGAAAATAAACCAGCTTGAGTACGTCCTACTCCCAGTTTGCCTTAAGTCAGCAACAAAATGAACTATACACAGGTTTAGGTCTGTATTTCTACTTTCAAGCTCTCCACCACCATAAAACTAGAATGCCACAACAGTGGCACATCTTTCTGGTTAGGAGCATGACACAAAGACAGGGACATATCCAGCCTTCTCAGATTTCTCATAAAGCACCTTCACATTGGTAAAGTACTGTCCAATTTATGTTTTACAAAAAAGATTAAAAATATGAGCAATGTGGATCTTTAAAAATAGAAATGTAATCCTACATTTGCTTAGAGCTTACAGTTTGGCTGGTAGTATTTAGTACTTTTTCCTTTTAAGTGTTTCTGAAAAGGAAAAGATTGTACAATAGACTGTGCTTTATACTTCCATTTTATTTTCCATAAAGACAAATTATAATAGCTTAGCTACAGGAAAACACATAGCAGTTATTTTATTTTGTTTTAAATTAATTTCATGCACTTCGTATCACATATTTATAGTTTCTCTGTTTAGATTAAATAATATTAATACTGAACTCAGCATATACAGAATGCTATTAACCATGGGAATAAATATTTGGAAGCTGAGGTTTTAAAAATAGCATCAACGTTATAATTCCACTTAATAATAGCTTTTTATTGTAATTTAAAAGCAGTTTATCTTGAAATTAAAGTAATAAAATATAACTGTATAAAATAAAAAGCCCCTCTACAAACCACCGATTTAACAATATTTAGAGATAATTGTGAACTAGCTTTATGATTCTGGTTTTATGTTGGTTTTTTTACTTTTTTATCCGCATGCCTGTATATATATGGGAATATAGATTGCACACATTCTATGCATACGTAGGCAGAAATATGTGTGGTTTTATTTTAATAACTTAATCAGATTGCATTGCCACGCTGTGTAGGTAAAAGTTCAGCGTACTGCCTGTCAACTGCTAGAAATAGTTTGCAAGTGTTCTGAATTGTCTGAAACAGGTTAGGTAGAAATAATACAGTTACACTGTAACATGGGGATTTTAAAAAAAATAGCAACAAAACAAACTTATAAAGTGAACTGATTTGTCAATTCATTTTCCAGATTTCCTTTTCTAAGCCAAAACTTTGCTTGACTTTGCAAGAATGGGCACCAGGATACACATAAGTTTTCTAGCACTTTTTTACTTTCAGCATATGTGTAAAACACAGTGGGTGCTACATGGCTGAAAACCAAAGGGAGAGCGTACATAACATCACTCTTAGGGCTAGTTCTTTAGCCATAAAGGGTGCAGAAAGAAAGGTGGGGGGAAAATGGGAAAATCTTACCTTCTCATTCACATATTTGAAAATCACAACAGGCAAAAAAATAACCTCCACACTAGAAAGACACTCACAGCCCTGCTGTGCCTGAAGGTAATGTTTACCTCGCAGCATGAGGGAACACTGGCAACATTTGTTTGTTCTCTCTGCTGTTGATTGCTGCTTTCCATCCAGCAAGGCTTGTTAAAAGCTTATCTTCCATCTCACTGTTTTGAGCCACTGCAACTACCCTGCCCAGCCTCAACAGAACTATTATGTTGCCTATACAAGTAGAAATAAGACTGTTTTTTATAAAAATTTCAAAACTTAAATGATCACACATGCTAGCTGATTGCCCTGGGTTTCTTGAGGCTGGTTGTCTCCAATGAGTCTCAAAACATTCAAAGCTTCCTTCCTTCTTGTTGTGAAGGAAGTTGCATCACACAGTCTTATGTGAAGTTCTATAGAATTTATATTACAGAAATATCATCTTTCTGGATGATATAAAATAACTGTGCTGAGATCCAAATATTGTCTTCATCAACATTGTGCTGAAGCGAATTCAAAGGGAGACTTCTTGAACCTGCAGAACTGATGGCCTACACAGTCAACAGATTTTAATTCAGCTACAGAAACAGCCTGAGATTCTCACTTCCATCCCTTGTCCCTGTGCCTGTTGAGAATCCCCTACTTCTGCAGGGGTGCCCATAGACATACTTCCATTTGAAAGCAAAACAAAAAAAAAAAAACTTCATTTCACTACTTTTGCTTATCCTGAAGCCTTACAGACAGATAAGTGTGGGTACATGTCAGCCCTACTGAGAGACAGAAACATTTTAGGAGACTTAGATCACTGAAAAAATTTCTAGTATATGCAAACCCTACACCCTTATGTTACAGTCAGTCCACTCATATTTTAAAGTGGTTGTCAGGAGAGGACAGAGCGTGGGTATAGTTTAAATATATTTTAAGTTCTGGAAAGAAAGAGCCATTAAAAATGGCTTTCAGTTCTTCTCAGCTCTTTCCAGTTTTGCAAGACACCTCCCTCTCAGAAAGTATTTCTTCTGTGTAAAAAAAAAATTTTTCAGTGAAAGCACTGCTAAGTTGAACTGCAACCGAAAGAATATGTGATATCTTAAGAAACAAGGTTAATTTCAGAAATGTCAAAATGCAGACTCCTGCTGGATGTCACACTGATTTTGTATATCCAGCAGAATTTGATTTCAAGTTATTTCTTTTTTACTTCACTTGGCTGTCAAGAGTATATTTAATTTTAAATCAAATAATTTCTATTTGATAAAATTAGGCAACACCAAAGCACTGGGTGTTGCTGGCAAGAAAACGAAAAAAAATCAAGAAAATAAATTTTATTTGGAAAGGTTGTGTTAATGTGTCTATAACATTTATTCGCCTTTGACAAACTGCAACAAGTCCACAGTGACAAACCAAATGTTTATAACATAGCAGTATAAGATGTTCAGAGATTTAACAAACAGGATGAGTCTAGCTGAAACCCACTGTAAAAAGAGGTGTGATGGCAATATTTGAATGACTGGCATTGACCCTGAATTACCTTTACTTCATATTTTCTTGGCAGTACAGCAGTTTATCCTGCAAACTAAGGAATACGGGAACATTCAAAATTTGAGAGTATGCAACTTTTTTGTACTGAGCAAAAGAGAAATAAAGTTTCCAAGATGATTAAGAGCACTTTCAGAGAGACAACCTAAAGTGCAGTCAGTCATTTTCTGGTACTGTATTTCAATTTCAGAAACACGTTAAAGCCTTTCACATCCATCTAACTGATATCCCATCACACTTCCCTGCTATATTTTATGAACAAAGATCTTTCTTATACAGACAAGCATCACAATTTGGCACACAGGCTGAGCCATTTTTGAAGGCTGAACTACTCATTTTAATATTACTACCCCATTAATGTTCTTAGAATGGGTCTGAATGACTATATTTTGTATGCTTTTTCTACAACTTATTTTTATCTACAGGAAAACTACATATGCTTTTGCAAGCTGAACCTGGAGAAAAAACTAAAGCAAAGTATCCATGCTGCAATAAAACTGCATTGTTTACACGCATGCACACAAGTCTCTCAGAGCCTTTCACTCTCAGCTGCCTGTTCCCTTCTGAGTGTTTTCTCTTCAAGAGGGCAAACAGCAGTGAGCCTGTCCCACATCCATCTCCTGTTGTATACTATGTTTATAAAAAGCATAGGTCTATCAAGTATATGCAAGATTTCTAAGTACCTATGAAACTATGCATCATGTTTTCTGCCCAATTGATTAATATACACATTAGAGCATCTGTATATTCAACCACAACATCAGCTGAAGAACAGATGGAGCTTTCTCTGCCAGTATCTCATGTGTCCTTTTAAACATATTTTCCAGACAATTGTTTTGTTCTCTAAAAATATATTTGAATTTCTTTGCATATGCAACTAATGGTGCCACTGGAACCCATAAAAGCTAAAAAATAAATTCAAAATTTCACATTTTGATTTTTTTGTAGATTACTTTCTTACAGCAAAGGTCTTGGTTTCATTCACCAGTACAGTTTTTATTTCCTTGCCTTTTGATTTTTTAAATTAAGACTCCAGAACCACTCCAAAGTGATTTACAAGAGGGCAGGGCTGCTTCTTATTGCCCTTTTTACTTCTTCCTAGCTAGTTTCAGTTACTGAATTTTATGTATGTTTAAATATCTGTTCTTGCTTTAATAAGATACACTTATCCTTTTGCCAAGACTTGCACTTGGCAAATCTGCTTTGTACACATCCATTCTGTTCAGCTGCAACAGAAACTCTAGAATTTTAGACTTGTAAAACCAGACAACAACCATCACCTTAAAATCTCAAGACTGGAAGCAATATGAGACTTCCATAGTTTTGTTAAATCAATTGGTAACTCAATTAATATACATTGCTATTGAAGGAAGCGGTTTCAGAAAAGCATTCTGCTACCTGGTAAGCCATTAAATTGTATAAGAAGCATGACGAATACATGTGGTATAACAGTAACAGAAGCTGGTATGATTGAAAACATTTGGGGAATTTCTGGAATCTGAATGGACCACTCCTTAAGAAAGCATCTATATGTATACTTTTCAAAGCTAGATCTCAAAATTAAACAAAAAATCAAAATAATATCTGCATTTTATTTAAACATTAACCATTTATTCAAAACCTGTTTCTTTTTCTAAGTATTAGAGCCCTTTATGGATAAACACAAGGCTATGCAAGACATTTAATTCCTTAATGTGACTGTAAGTGTTAAATTAAGAAGTTAAGAATGCCATGCAGCACAGACTCTAAGGCAATTCCTTACTGAAAAAAAAAAAAACCCAAAAAAACAAACCAAAAACCAACCTAGCCAGAAACAAACAAAAAAGCGACAATCACAAAAAAAAATCCTCCAACAAAAACCAAGCAAACAAAAAAAAAACCTCACAAAAATGCAACACAGAAAAACAAAATAAAACAAAAAACAACAACAGGAAGAAAACCCCCAAAAGCATTTCTTCTAAACCACTGAAGAATCAACACTTACGCAATGAGATGTTCTAACTATGGACTCTGTGCCAGAGAAAAATCTGTGTGTCACACACAGGTGCACTCCTCCAAATCCAGCTTCTGGAATCTCAAACTTTATTGTCCACCTACACATATACTTTTGATAGTCATGTCCACACATGAATGACATATATTTGAATTTAAAAGAAAAAGCAAATCTGTACCACACGTATAAGCTTTAAGAAGACACATAGTAGTATATATTTAGGCCATTCTACAGGCTCTATTCTAGCCTATGTAATTTACTTAATTTTGAGATAAATGCTAGAAAGAAAACAACTCTTCATGAAGTTTTATATCCTTTTCTTTACACATGTAATTTTTAGAACCAGAGACTTTGTTTTGCAAAATATTGCACAAAGGAGCTGAGTGGGTAGCTTGAGAGAGAGAAAAACCCCACTCAAACCCAGAGAAACATCCGAAGGAGATGCACTATGTTTATGAATCTGTCCTGGGAGATTACTTGCTCCAGTTATTCCCTAGACAATAAATAGTGTTTTATAAAAACAGGAAACAGGAACCATTTTACTGTATACATCTGCTATTCTGGATTTACATTTCAGTAGGCTGTGCTGTTGATACCCAAAATTTTATGGAACCCTCTGGAAGCACTGTAGTATTACACCTTTACACTTTTTTTGCCTGCAATTTCTTAGGAGTTGCAGAATATGTGGATGTTGGATGATTAATAATAACAATAATATTTTTTTCCAGTGTTGTGCAGTATTGTTTAAAGGTGATTCGGATGTAATATCAATTGAAATTTATGTGACCATAATATCCTGATTACTTGCATTGAAATGAGCAAATATATTTGGATTTTTTTTTAATTTGGCACAAGATTAATAGTAGAAACTAGTTAATAATAAGCATGGTATGCTTTCTAAATGCAGTCTCCAATGTATTTCAAGTTATCACAAATCCCTTTTAAAATATAGCCATACCTCATCATTTTAAAATGTTAAGAGTACAGAAACAATTTTAAATAAATTTAATACACCTTTTCCCTACTAATGAGGAACATACATGAAATTTTTTTTTTCCTTTGATGTAGACATTGAGTAGGATAAGGTATCAGATAAAATATATAAACCAATTGTTGCAAGACTAACACTAATTCTGAATAAAGACAAGCATTCTTGAGAGCTTATAGTACACTGAAAAACACATTAATTATGCTTTTACAGAGAAAGATAAAGATTTCAATTAAAAAAAAGAAAGTGTTAAGAATGTGCCTTTGCTTAATTATGTCATGTTTACATATGTTGATCATCAACCTTCTGCAAGAGGTGGTCACAAATGGCTTAGGAACCCTTTCAGAAAGGTATTCTAAAAAGCTAATTGCACAAAGTAGCAAATTGGAGTCACTCTAGCACTTGGTGAAATAAAGAATTACATCTGTGACAATCCACTGCAATGGTTTGTGCATCAATAAAATCTTTCCTTCCCCTGAAAAATCTGAACACCTATCTGAAATTTAAAAAAAAAAAAAAAAAGATAATTATTCACAAGACTACATGCAAGGTGGATAAACAGGAAAGGATTGGCTCAGAATATTTTGAATATTGAAAAGAGCCACAGTTGGAGTCAGCCCAGGAAAATCTAGCCAAAAATGATCCATATGTAGAAGTCATGAAGGTGCTAAATATTTGAATTTTAGATTCATACTATTATTCCCATAATTTCAAAAGAGGAAAGTAAATTCATGTGCTCTCCTACTCTAGGAAAAGAGTAGAAACAGGGTGGTTTTTACTATTATTTGAAAAATTTTGATACTCTAATAAAAGCTGGAAAGAAGATTGCGCTTACCTCTGTACTTTCACTTCTAAAGATAAAATATATAGCAAACAAAGCCATCTTAATTCAGATGGCACTCAGTTTTGTAAGGTTATTTTATTAGTGCCCCTCAATCTACTGAAATAAGTACAAGATAAGCTCCAAACTGATAATGCACTACTTGGATCTGAGACAGCTGATCATACCAGCTGACCACAGGTCATATGCTCTTAATCATTTGTGATGCTAGTGGAAAACCAGAAAAACTAACAGTTAAAGAAAAAATTCTAAATTATAAAGCTCTGCCACATTATTATTTTATGATGTTTTAAAGTTTCAGTCATTTTCATGAAGTCAGCTCTTAATACTAAGATTTATCTACCCCCTACTTTTCATCTTCAGCTTTCATGTTTCAAATTAAATCATTTAGTAAATTAATCACCATTAAATTGCTAGATGCACTAAGCCAAAACCTACACAGAAAAATGTCACCTCTTTTTGCTCAAAAGACAGAACCAGAACTGGACTAGTCAAGCCTTAAATTCAGTAAACTGTACTGATACAGCAGGTACAGCAGGATTTCTTCAGAAACAGGACTTACATGATACAAGTCTCAGTGATTTAAGTAAAGTTCAGAAAAATGACATTAAAGCTAAGAAATTTTTTAACAGAAAGAGGAGAAAATCCTCTCACACACAAAGTACTTAAATAATTCAATAATTACTTTGAGGAAAATGGTATTAGTATACTGTAACTTCTAACTTTGTCATTAATAGATATAAAGTGGCTGTAAGAGCTTCTGCAATTTAAAATTTGTTAGTTCCGCAGCTCTAGTGGTAACTCAGTTGCAGTCCCCGATGGTGGTGCTCACACACTTCTAACTGCAGGCACAAGCCTGCATTGGACAACAGTGAGAAGCAAAGGTAGGACATGAAATGCAGAGTTTAACCACCCATAAGAATCCCGTACATTATGTAAGTCAAAGATTAGGAACCAGATGAAACAAATCACATACATCAGTCCATGTGTCTTCCAAGAGGTCCAGTGGAACAGAACCACACAATATACAACAATTTTGAATTTTCTGACAACTTTTGTTAAAGCAGATTAATTTTAAAGCAAGCATTAGTATATAAAAATAAAACTGAGTGCATGAGTAATAGCTTAAAAATGCTTAAATATTAAATCTCTAAAACTGGATATCAAAGCTTATTATACGGTTAATGGAAAACAAAGCATTTGTCAGTGTGTGCATACTAAAATATGAGTTTTATTTGGCTTATTATAAACCAGGAGTATTTAAAAACATGTCTTTTCAGAAACATCAAAAAATTAGACCATCTTCAGTCTTAAAGAGAAACCTTAATATGCTTCACATTTCACACATTCATTCCCCACCTTTACGGGTTAAAATAACTTGACATGACCAACAAATACAAGTTGTTTTACCTGGGCTATGTAAAATTTCATTTTACAACAACTATGCTAATTGTTTAAAAAGACCATATATTGCACACTTCATGACTGGAGTTCATATGTCCTCTGTTAACTTCAAAAGACTTACTGAGACTTGCCTAATAGCAGTGAGAGAATCCTTTTTCAGTTGATATTTGCTGTTCCAGAACTTCTGTTTATGCTTCCTGAAGAAAATTCATACTCCTTTCAATGGGTACAAATTTTGGACATTGCATGTTTACTTCCCATTTGCTTACCAGCAATGCTGCAGTTAAATACTACTGTGGTTAAATGAAACCCATCATTTAGTATGCCACTGAGCAATGTTTTGCTTTCAGGTTAGAGCCCTTCAAGCTTTGAGATCAAATGTCAGGTGTGGGACTTTTCCTTTCCAGTATTACCTAGTCCACTAATGTTCCTTCTTTCTCCCTTGAAAAAGAATAGTCTGCTGTGTTTGTCTTACACTGAAAACATGCTCATGTTTTCAGCTATAGTACTGGAACTGGACATTGAATAACAGTGGTGTATATTATATCACATGCTAAAACTTTTGACGGTTTCCCTTATGTTACAGATCAATAAAACCACATTAAATGACTAAAGATAAGGAGTCTGCAAACAACAAAATTCAGAGTAATTTAAACTTCTGCTATTGCACCTGAAAATTTGCTTTTTCTTACAACTTCACTACTTGTGAAAAATCACATTTTCACCAGTGTTGCTATTTATAATCCAAAAGGTATGTCTTGAAGCAACAAAATTCCCAGTGTTTTAGGTGAATCAAGTCTGGATAATCTATAATGAGTTCAGATTTCTAGCTAAGAAGGAGTACAAAGTGGCAATATATAAAATGCACAAAATACTGCAAATTTCTAATGTTACTTTTTTTTCAATCATGTTTTCTGTTGCAAGTACAAGATGTAATGCAAGCAGCATCTTACACAGCAAACAAAATTGTTAATGCTTAAAAATGTGCTTTCTAGTATATATATAGTATATAGTATATAGTATGTTTGCATAAAACATGCCTCTAAGATAACACCACTATTAGGTATTTAGGCTTGAACTGAAGAGCTATCATCTTCCTTTATGTTTTGATGGATTGATTGTTTCCCTGTCACACATGGTGATAAGAGAATCTTAGCTAGGAAAGCCCATACAAACTGACAGCGTAACTGCATCATTAGAAATCAAGAGTACAAATGAGGAGCTGAAGCCACAGGAATAACTTCAGTAATTCAAGAGTAGTGAAAAGGGGAGACCAAATTATCCAGGCTTGGCAGGCGTTAGAAAGGGAAATCTAGAAAATGAAGCCTTGAAATGTCAGAGGACATGTTCACACCTTCATGAAAGAAGGTCGACTGCATATGTTTATCTGCAGAGGTTAAGTGTCAAAGCAAATTTATAGTAAAGATTTTGTTTCATGGTTATTTGACATTGGCAATAAGGCAACAGTATGGTAAGGAAAAGACACTGTGGAAAGTGTGTTTAATTCTTTCTCAAACTTCACAAGATGTTAGTGGTATATTCACAACTCAAGACAGTAACAAAGTCTAAATGACATTTCAAGGTGCTGTACATGCAATTAGCAATATTTTTTAGTAAAAATAACAGGAGTAGCTTACCTAAATCCTCACATACAATAAACTGACAAATATATCTGATTTGTTTTATTTTCTATTGCATGAGAATATTTCTCTATGTAAGTACTATTTTGAATTTACAAAGGGAATCAATGCTTTCCAGTCTTGAGGAGAAAAAAATGAAGACAAAATACAGCAAAATCCACTTGCATTAAAAATAATCTTCATCATATTGTATTTCGATAAAGAAAGTTTATGTATTAATTAGCTTCATAATTAGACTGTCATATTCAGATTACTTTAACCAGACTTTGCATAATAATCTGAAGCACGGGAACAAAGATGAGTAAGTCAATACATTTTTAAAGTTGCATCAGAAAGAAACAACAATATTTGATTCTTCCAGAAAATAGACTATAATATTATAAATCATTATAATGTTATTTGAACATTTAAACCCAACATATTAAATATATTGAAATTCAAACCCAACATGTTAAATATATTGTAAACTGTACCAAAGATTGCATTTTAGAGACATATTTCTTCTTCTGACTGTCAAGACTACTTTCTTATAATTGACTTAAAAACCCAGTCTTTTCAAATACCTAAAAGACAAGACATTTTTTTTTTAATCACAGAGTCATAGAATGGTTTAGGTTGAAAGGCACCTTGAAGATCATCAAGTTCAAAGTGCCCTGCTTTGAAGGTGTCCTGGGCAGGGACACCTTCCACTAGACCAGGTTTCGCAAAGCCCCATCCAACCAGACCTTGAACACATAAAAAAACAGCAAACAGTATTGCTGCTATACCCTATTTGGAAAATCTGTAACAGCATGGAAGGTAGACAGTTCAAGTTATCAATCAGTGTACATTGTGAATGACCATTTAATCCAATAAACCCCTCTTTTCTAGTGAATGCACTTACTGAAAAATATTATTGCCAGTCAATCTCAGAAATCATGAAGGCAGTACAGATCACGTTTTACTGTTTAACAAAACCACCTAAGGTCAAGAATGACATTAAGATGATGATGAAGTTCATGCATCTTATTGTTCATCAAGGGATGTATCAACTGCTCCTAATATACTACACTTAGTCTTTAGACAACTGTCTGTATCAAAAGCAGTATGAACAAGGGAAAGTATTACTTATTTCATGCTTGCTGACTGACAAACATCTATTTTCTGGAAAGGTAATCACATTAATGTTCATTTTGGTTTTGAATATAAGTTACACTCTGCTTCTGCTCAAAAGGGCAAAATTCACCTATGCTAAGATTTGAATGGAAGGTGCACCTGAAGTACCTTTTCAGGCAAATAAATCATAATTATTTGGGCATTCGTAAATTCACCATGTGTCATGGGTTCAGCAGTAGCAGTCACTTTTCTCCTTCTTGGTAGCTAGTGCAGCACTGTGTTTTTGACTTGTGGCCTGAGAACAGTGCTGATAACACCAATGTTTTAGTTACTGCTTAGTGATGTTTGGTCTGGCCAAGGACTTTCGGAGCCTCATGCTCTGCCAGGGAGGAGGAGGAGCCAGGAGGAAGCAGAGACAGGGCACCTGACCCAAACTGATCAAAGAGGTATTCCATACCACAGCACGTCATGCGTGGGATGCAGAAACGGAGAGTAGAGACCTGAAAGGGTGGTGGGGGTGCATGGTTTGATCCAGCTGGGTATACGTGGTGAGCTGTTGTATTCTCTTCCCTTGTATTTCTCTTGTCAATATTCTTATTGGTGGTAGCAGTAGTGATTTGTGTTATACCTTAGTTACTAAACTGTTCTTATCTCAGCCTGTGGGAATTGCATTCTTTCGATTCTCCTTCCCATCTCTCCAGGAGCAGAGGGAAGAAAAAGGGGGGAGTGAGTGAACAAACTGCGTGGCTGATTTATGGCTTAAACCACGACACCATGAAATCCAGATACTGCTTTAATACCCAAAGAATAAACATCATAGGGAAAAAACAAAAGAAACAAACAAAAAAACCCAGCATTGAATTTGGGATGTTTTAGGAAGAAAATAAATATTTTTTAAAAAATCATGTTCAAGCTGTATTTTAACAGCTTTCCAATAGTGATTGTTGCAGAAGTTGAGCTATTTTCTACTTTACAGCAGAAAAAAGAATATGAGGCATACAGTCCACCTACCCATCTGCTCTCTATTGATTCTCCATCAATCCCTAGGAGAGCTCCATGCATTACTGCTGCTCTCTCACGCACAGGGCAGCTTCATTCCTCACCTTTCTTGCTTGCCCTTCCTAAAAAGCATGTACCCATCCATCACAGTGCACCATCCATGTGACTACGTGTTAATAAATGTCCAGTGAAGTGAAATGTTACAGATTTTGTTAGGCCCTTGAAAGTACTAAGATACTGAATTAAGAAAAAAGATAAAGTACCCAGGGGATACCACAGATTAGCAAACTGGTACTTCATGAAGGTAATAAAGCACTAATTTAAAAATTAAGTCCTCTTCCCAACATGGTGCCATTCTGAAGTCTCCATCTTAAGCATTCTTTTCTCATTTGAACACCCACTGTACTATCCAGCCTTCCTTAGATGAATGACACAGAAAATTAAAAACCATGTTCAGAAGCTGCAATCTTTCCTTAAAAGTGACCATTTTCTGTCCATAAAAATCTGTGGCCCCCAGTCAGGAAATTACCAACTGAAAAGTCTGATGCACCACCAAAATAACAATCAAAATTATTAAAAATAGTTTTATTTTAAAATTTCTAATATTTTGGAAAAAATTTCTCATGAAATATAATGTTTCATGGCCATTATTGCTTGAATATGATTTAAATAATTAACCTTTGTTGAGTTCAAAAAATTCAATGAAAAACAATCAAACCATAATGTTTTCAGAGGATTTCCTTTAATGTGTGATATATCTGTATCTAAAGGCTACTTTCCAACAACTTGTAACGAAAATTCTCTTTTTGAAAGAGTAAGAACATGTGGGGCTTTATTACTGCAGTTAAGTGCCAGATCTCTGAGCAGTCAACACTCATAAGTCTATCTGTGCATGTTCTCCTTCAGATCAGAACTAAACAGATTTAAGTAAAATAGATACAGTGTAGAAGAAGTCTGCCACATCTCACAGCCAGAGTCCAGGAATAAGTTCGGGAAGATGAGTTCACGTCCAGCTTACGGTTTTAACAACACATCTTATCTTGCATTAATTGATCATATCCTCAGTTACATCAAAACCCTGTCATGGGGAAATGGAAAAAACAAAAAAAACCAAACCCGAGCAACAAAAAGAACAACAACAACAATAAAACCCCCAAAAATAAAACAAAACAAAAAAATCCACAACCCACCTTTACCCATGAAACCATAAATATCTTGGTAGCCTATTTAAAACCTATTTAAAGCATATTTAAAATAATAAGTTATTAACCTTAAATAACATAAAAAAGACAGTTGTCATTATATCAGTTACAATAATATCATCCAAAACAGAAAACCTTTACAGATAAAACCATCTTTAATATTATTAGAATAGAAAACTTACTAATACCAGTTTCTCTGCTGTTACACTCATGTTCCTAACATCCATCTGGTTCTTAAGGCTGACAGAGTCACCTTTGTAAGGGATAGTGTAAGGGGAGGAGTATCAAGGTGACTTGTCACTGTCCTCAAGTCTCTGTAGGGATACATTCAACGTTGTTGTTGTTGAGGTCATTTCCTCCTCAGCCGTGGAGTTCCTTTGACTTTCTTTCTTTTCATGCATTTTCTTTTTATCTTATTTATTCTACCATGCTCCCTGACCCCTGGACTCCCAGAGAAGGAGTGGAAGCTGCCCCACAGCATCTCCACAGGGTCTGTTTATCCCCCAGGCACTGCCTGGGTCTGTCAGCCCCTTCCCCAGCATCACTCTCAGAGCTGGAGCTCAGACAGGCTGGGCAATGGGCATTTGGCCATGGGATGCTTGGTAAACCTAGCTCAGCCCTACTCAGGCCAAGGACAGCCCAGACATGACCCTGGGACCTGCAGCAGCCTGAAGCATGCTCCCAGCAGTGACAAAAATCTAGGGCAGCACATGAATCAGACAAGCTTTGAAAAGTAATAAAAGAATCATCAGCAAAGTGAGAACATGTCTTGTTAACATGATTAAGATTTTTCTGAGAGGATGAGACAAATGTCTTAAAGGTATTTCAGTACTAATCCTACAAGTGTTCAAATATATATTTCTCTAAACTGCTGGAAAACATGACTCTTTGATCATTTAAATATTCTTAAGTCAGGGTCTTTGTCTTTCTGACAGTGTTAATAAACTAATGCTGACATTCATGTTGTAGGAAACAATTATCTTTGACATGATGACCAGTTGTACTAGACCATGTCATATGTCAAAGAATTTCAAGAGTGTCACAAGCCTCTCACCCAACCCAAGTACAATCACTCTTTGACATCTGAGGCAAGAATACAGCTTAAATCTAGAGCTTGGATTAAACTAGACTCAACTTGTCTGACAGAAAGAAGCTTCTGAAATGTCATATCATCTTTTTTCAACCGTGATTATTTCTTCGCCTTCATTTAGGATGCTGCTAGTGCCTTGTTGTTGTTGTTGATTATTGTACATGCATACATACACACATTTATATAGTTGTAAAATAATATGAAGATTTTGCCCAGTCAGACATGTAGTCTAGAGATTTCTCACCAGGTATTCCTTGATTTTTCAACAGTAATATTTTCATTCTGATCATAACATTTATCACAACATTCAGATAATCTTTTCTATGATGAAAGAATACAAGATAATAGACCACTGGACAAAAATAGATGGAAATCTAATTCAGAAAATAACAGCCCTCTTCATAAATAGCTGTTCCCAAACCTTCTTCTGGTTCCTATCAATAGTCTCTCTTCCTTCACTCCCACCCTCTAACCTCACTCCCCCTCCACAGATAAGAGTTTTAAGAGCACTAATTGGTTCACTTCAGGCAAAAAGAAAAAGCCTCCATCTGCCTGTAAGCTACATGTAGGATGTGTCATGCTGGGTGGTTATTGACAGCAGTGGAGGTGGGTGATGGTCTCTGCTGCTGCACTCCCCAAATCTTCAACACATCAGTTAGCTCAACCTGCCCCCAGGTCTTTCCCTCATGTTTCTAAGGTAGAAGTATTCCAGTTTGCTCTCCATATCACTGAGGTAAAATTCTTAAATTTTGTCACTGCACTGCTAAGTTTTTTAAGACATTTAAATTCTTCCTGTTATATCTCAACAAGTAAAAGAACTAACAGATCATCAACTAAAATATGTTTGGGAGTGAGCAAACTGACAGAAATAGCACCCCATTTTATTGGTCTGTTTTTGTCTAAAGGAAAACTTAGGCGCATTTAATAGCATTAATTTAATATTATTAGTTAGATCACCTCAGCATTTTGAAGACCTGGGTTCAGCTGTAACTGCTGAACCCAGGACAACTACTAACCACAGTTATTACCAAATGAGGAGGAAATAGTTTTTCTTTTTATATGTACTAAATATCAACCTAGTTTAATTCTGTCACTTTAGCTAGAAGTCTTACTTAGTTTTTCATCGTGACTAAAGCAGGTGACCTCATTTTTTAAGACAACAATGATGATAACAAGCAAAGAATAGAGTAAGATTAGAAAGCAACTATTTCATACTTATGTCGCTGGGGGCATTATTGATAAGGGAAATAAATCTAGATAATGATCATTAACAGTGGTATGCAGTTAATGTTATTCATACATATTTTTTGATAAAACAACGTTTCCTAAAAGGTGACAGGAAAAAGAAACAGACAAAATTCTGAAGTGTTGATTTGAAACAGATTAATAAGTGTTATGTGGAGATAAGATGAAGTTTAAATACAAAATATTTGACTCAAATACATAAGCTTTCATGTTGTTATTAAGAAGACAAATAAAAATTGATCTCTAAAGACTTGAATAATTTACCTTTAATTATTAACGTAAGTATAAATAAATATATTAACGTGTATTTCCATAATAGGCCTACAGACCTTATTTCTTTTTAGTATAACAAATTATAAATACAAACAGATTTTAAGATGTCATTTTCTCATCGACCAAACCCCCCAAGTCCTTCTCCACAGGGCTGCTCTCAATCTCTTCTCTGCCCAACCTGTAGCTGTGCCTGGGATTCCTCAGACCCAGGTGTAGGACCTTGCACTTGGCATGGTTAAACTTCATCAGGTTGGCATCAGCTCACCTCACAAGCGTGTCA
>JAOEHY010043423.1:0-11033 GCA_025447955.1 Psilopsiagon aurifrons | reverse complement strand
ACAGGGAAGAGCTTCTGCCCCAGAGCTCATCTCAGTCTCCCCTCTGGCAGTTAAAGCCATTCCCCTGTCCTGTCCCTGCAGGCCCTTGGCCAAAGTTACAGGTAACAAACAAATTCATTTCAGTTGAAATTTCAGTTACAGATAATGAACAAACGGAGAATTCCAAGCACAGAAGAGGGAGGTTACCAATAACAGTGTAGCTGTCTGGGTGATATTCAGAACAGACTACAAAGTGAACTTTCATTGTGCAGAAACTGCAGTACCAGACAGCTTTTTCTTTTTAACAGAAAAATGATGATGCAGTGCTGAAGGTTGAGAACTCCTTTTCGGAGTATTTGACCCATGGAACCCAATTTCCCCATGTGTAATGGTCTCCAGAGGAAAAATTTCACTGGAGTTATGTGGACTGTTCTGCTTTTATTCACATTCCTCTAAAACACATCACCACACAGCCAGCAACCAGATGTACTGCAGTCATCACTTACAAACTTCTATTACAGCCCTTCATCTGCTTCCCAGACCAAATACTCTGATGTGATTGCATTTTGCTTTGCATGAAGTTTTCCACTTGTCAGCTTAGTACTGGGTTTTTTGGATATTTTCCATTTATATCTTGTCTTTCTGGATAGAAAATAATCAAGACTAGGCAGCACATTAAAGAAAGAAAAAACCCTGTATTTTAAACAATTGGCAAAGCAATTTCCATAGGTTTGTTAAGTTCCTCCATCACTCCTCCAGTCTAATCTCACTTAGCTATTTGTGGCACTGCAATATAGCTAAGAAAATCCACCACGAGACCTTCAGACCTTGCCACAAACAAAAGCACTTGAGAACTGTTCATAATATAGCACAGATTTTAGCAAATCCCCAAAGGTTAAGACTTAGATATGAAAATTTGCAACTTACTATATTATATAAAAACCTTCTATGTTCTTAGGATGTATTTGAAGTTCTCTATTCTTTCCACACACTAGAACTTATACAGCTATAGAGACTCTCCCTCTTTCCAGTTATGTTTGAGCAACTACTGAACTTAGGTAGAGCAGAATTGGTTTAGCTTAAAAGCAGGAATATGTCAGTAACCCAACAACTTAAGCAGGTAAGGAGGGGCTGGAAGCCACCACACCACAGAAGTTCAGTTTCCCCCAACAGGCTCAACTTCTGGCTTCACATGGATTGATGGTATTAAATGATTATGGCAATGAAAAACCTGCACAAATCCAAAGTCCAAAGAATGGAAATCCTGCATGACTGGCTGGGACTTCATCTTACTTAGGTTATTTGTCAATAAGCTGCTTTACAGCTGAGAGCAGAGAACTGAGTTTTAAGCTTGGTGAGACATCTCTCACTCTCAGCACTCCTCTTTCTGGGAACTTGATGGAGTTCCCAGATCAAGTTAGGTAAATGCACACTCATGGTGCATTTATCTTGTACTCTGATGAGCAGCCTCTCTGCGTTCATCCGTGCAAGTGCTGGCCATTGAGCAGGGGAGCTATGATCAATGAAAGGTTAACAGCTGATTAAAGAATCAGCCTTGGAAATAAAAGCCTCTCAAGAGAAGAGTATTTCCAGGGTTTTGTGAGAGGCTCTCTACTGCCACACTCTACAGAAACACACACGAGGTGGTCCAGATGAATTGTGAGGAGGCTTTACCTAAGGTAGCCAGCTGCTTGAAGTGCAGGCAGGCGTTTGGCTGGCCTAGCAGATCCAGTCGATGATACAGGAGCTTGCTGCTAGGGACTGTGTTGAGATTCTTCAGCTGCTTAACAGGTATTTCTGGCTGTATTACCACCACACACAGAATAAATGATGTGTCCTGGACCTAAAAAACATTGGGCAAGTCATCAAACAGAAACAAAAAGGTGGAGGAGTTACAGAACTTATATTGTGCTTAACATTCACTCTTCTCTTTAATTGCTCATCTCATCCAGTTCTGGAAGGCAGTACCGCACTTGGCCACACTCTCAAGGATCACAATTCTCACTCTCTGAAAACAGGCAACTCCTTTTTAAAGAAGCTAATACGGATTAATCCTATAGAAAACAGTGAGAAGGCCTGTGCTCAAGCCACACAGGTCAACATGCACAATGGGGACATTTGTCTCCAGTGGTCTGATGACCGCAACTCAGTCCCATACTGCCATTTTCCAGTCTGTAATCATCTCGTATGGATCAGAGCCACTGAACTGTAAAAAAATCCTTAACTTTTCCATAGTCTATGGAGAAAACATTTAGTCTTCAGGAAAAAATACTGCACTAAGACCTTCATTTTGCTGTTCAATTAACTATAACTTCTAATACAGTTCTGTGGGTACTTTTTGAAGTGTCATTAACAGAGGAAAGCCTTCAGGTTCACACTTGATAAAAACACACTGGTGTTCCCTTTATGAATAATACAGACAAATGAACTCTCCAAAATGAGATCTTATCATCACCACTCTTAATTGTGTACTGCATGTGTCACATGCTTTACTGGTTTGCATATGTTAAATATCCTGCAGAGTACATCGGGCTAGTAATACCTGGAGGTGCCCAGCTGCTCTGCAAGGGTGTTTGATACTTAATGTAGCAGTACAACATTAGGAAATCAGCTCCAGACACCCTCCTATATGAATTTCTGTTACACAATGACAGATGTAATCTCTTAAAACTGCTCAGCTTAATGTTGCAGGTTAGATTTGACTTAATACTGTGAAATGACCCACAAGTACCCTCTTGAGTTTGTTGGCACAAAGAAGTAGCCAATTATTTCTGGCATCAGTGAGAAAAGTTACATTCATATAAATATATATTTATATATTATAACATATATAAAATTATATATTTCTCAGTGATTATATTTAAAGATTGTATTTAACCTTAGATTCCATTTTGTTGTCTGGGTCAAGGCTAGTGTTCAGATATGCTCAAAAAACTGAAGAAAGGAAGACAGCTGCTAGAAGCTCTCCCAAAGCTCTTCCAATTGATGATACAGCCTGTTGCATACACATCATGCTCAGCTTCAATGAAAGCTTCAATATCATTAATGTTTGAGAAAAGTAGTACATTACAGCAAACAGCATCACTGGCTACTGATAGAGCTCTGCAACAAGACAGTGTCAGAATGAGCTGACGTTTACCCCACTGTATTAATGTATGGACCTTACTACTTCACTATATTAAGTATGCTAATGTACTTCAATATATGAACTTAGTCTATGCCATCCTGTAACAGGGTTGCTTCTATTCCTTACCATTTTCCAGGCATAGCTGACATTGTAGGCTTCTTTTCCTATTTCCCTCAGTTTGTTCACATGCCAAGAGAGTGAGGAGTTCACAGGAACTGTAATGATCTGGCTGCCCAAGGGAATGCTACATTGGCAGATAAAACATCCAACATTGTATTAAACACTGAGTAAGTGCTTAAGAAAAAAACATGTATTGTGCATTTATAAAAATATCCTAAGTTATGGTGAGATTAATTTGTTATCTGTCTTGGGTGAAGAAAAGGTGCATGTATGCTGAAAAAACACTCATGTCGCACCACATTTGGAGTTAAAAAAACATACTCAGATTAGGCAAAGGATAAAGAAAAACCTAGGCCAACTAGTAGAAAATCTTTCCTACACGGAAGAGAGATTAGAAGGAGTAACTTCTAGATCCGTTATGGAAACCACTGGTTAGCACACCAAATGATAAAATGAAGAAAGATGGAGATAAAAACAAACCAGAAGTGTTGGGAGGGGGAAGATTCCATCGAAGTGTCCAGATATTGCAGGAAAAGGAACTTTATATTCTCTTAAAACTCCTCTGGAAATACTTAGAGTGCCCTAAGGACTGCTAACATTTGGCCTTGTACCCCAGTTCCTTACCTAAGGATGTTCTGGCGCACCAACTCGAATTTAGGAATGTTCTCATAATGGATGATATCTGTGTGGAGTGGTGGTTCAGACAGCAGGTAGGGCCTGGTAAGGGATGGGTGCATAAGTGTGTATCCTGAAAAAGAAAGACACAAACCCACACACTGAGTGCAGTGTAACAACTGAGCCCAGAATGAATATTTATAGGCAAAAGAATACAGTAACTGCATACAGGTTTTGCAAAGGCTTAACAGTGAACAAGCAAATATTCTCATCAAAGAAGCTGCAAATGAAGAACTAGGTAAGGGGTAAATGAAAGACAGCTTGAAGAGCCAAGCAATAGAGATTGGGATCGAAGAGCTGCACACACATGTACATCAGTTTTGCCTTTTGTCCCAGCACATACAGAAAACCTCAGCTGTTGCACATGCAGGAAATCTTAACAGCAAGTAAGTCCTTCCTCAACAAAACTTTGGCTCAGGAATTTTAAGTCATGAATCCACCTACAGTCTCCGGCAACTCTCAGGCAAAACTAACTCAACAACATGGAATCAATCTTTTGATGGATATTATCTTTCATTACTTATCAACTATTGAGATGTGAGAATTGAGTGTTTCCTTTTGATGGTTACTGACCTCAGCGGGAGTGGAAGAGATTATCTGAGCCAAAAGTTACCTTTATTATCAATGAGGAAAGTGTAGGAACCCAAGGAGTCTTGGTAGTAGGTGACATCTTCCAGGATGTAAGCGAGATTAACATCTACTCCAACAATCCCCAGCAGCAGGTTTCCAAAGTAACACGGTTTACTCACAGTCATTATCAGGCCTTAGAATGAGAGAAATAACATAAACCCATCAACAATAACGTCTAGTTAATTATTTTTAGGGGAAACAGAGCATGTGCTTCATCATTTCACACGTTATGCAGCTAAATTTTTATAGAGCATTCCCTGCAGGAATATGGACAAAAATTGGCATGCCTAAGGGAAGCTGAGCAGGTCATCTGTCATGTCCGGCTGCTGTTAGCTACTCTCCCCAGTTAGTTTCTGATAGCAACCTGAGGTTTATTTGACCCATTTATTAAAATACACCACCGTTGATGTTTTAAGGTTGTTGACAGTCTACAAGGAAGAAGCTCTTCCCTGTGAGGGTGCTGAGGCACTGGCACAGGGTGCCCAGAGAAGCTGTGGCTGCCCCATCCCTGGCAATGCTCAAGGCCAGGTTGGACACAGGGGCTTGGATGACATGGCCTAGCATGGGACATCCCTGACCATGGCAGGGGGTTGGAACTGGATGATCTTAAGGTCCTTTCCAACCCAAACCATTCTATGATTCTCCAAAAAATGCCTTACAGATCAGCAATGCATTTGCCTCAATAGCCATCGTAGTATTTTGCTCTTTTAACCTCCTTTAAGGCAATTAAAAAATAGGGGGAGGAGAGAGGAAGAGAATTTGAACTTGTAAAGCAACAACAGGAATGAATTCTTGCTCTTCTAATTGCATATTCAGAATATTAAACCTTCTCTGCTTCACTAAATCCCAGTGTGGCCACTGTACTGGGAATCATACCTGTAATTACACAACAGTTTGGGATGCATCTTGTACCTGAGGTAAGAACTCGCAGTAATGTCTTATTTCTTTCCTTTCTACATCACTGCTACTTGGAAACTCAACGACTCTTTTACTTTGAACCAATATAAAATTCATTTGCCTGTATAAGCTTTTAAGTACACTTTGAAATTTAGGTAAGAGCAACATTCTCTATTGCACCATTTCTAATCCTTTTGTTGCTCAAAGTTTCCATTATGCTTGGATATGGCTTTGTGAGAGAGTAATAATACAGCTTAATTACCAGGGTTATGAAACACAGAAAGCAGCATTCTGACTCAGAAGAGAAGTGCTCAGAAACAGTCTTAAGTTTGTTTTGGGACTCAACACAGACAGTAAATGTGCAACCTAAACTCAGCAGCCCTTGAAAACTATTCAGCATAACTCTCAACTAGTCCTCTGCCAAGACTGAGAATAGGCAAAGTCCTGAATAAAGAAATACAGAACTTGCTCAATTGCTAAAGCAATACAAAATAGTATTAAATGTATTTCCTAACACCACTGTGATGGTCACATCTCTTTACAGATGGCAGTGCTAGAGAAATGTCGCATGAGCTGCCCAAGAACTAGCAGGGGTAACACCAACAACTCTGCCCTTCCAAACGTGTACACTGAGCTTTAGGAAGGGCACCAGATCCCAAAGGTAAGAGGAACAGCAGCACTTAAGCTGATGATGCTTGAACAAGTATTAGCTCAGGTTGGATGGGGCTTGGAGCAGCCTGCTCTAGCTGAAGGTGTCCCTGCCCATGGCAGGGAGTTGAAGCTGGATGAGCTTTAAGGTCCCTTCCAACAGAAACCATCCTGTGATCCTATGACCAAAGGCTGGCTGTGTGTCCAGCCAGGGGAGCTCTGTCAGGACCATGAGAGCTGCCCAAGCCCACCCCCTACCTCTTTTAACCTGCCTCCAGCAAGAACCCAAAAAGGATCACCCCACAGTGCATGCTTATCCTGAGCAAAAATGAAACTGGTTTCTGCATTTCTTACATGTCATCTCACAGGCATGAGTCTATGCTCCCAAAAACCTCTATGGATCTCTACATCTTCAGTCTCTCCATTACTGTATGTAGTGTGAGATCAGATCAAGTTGAACTCACAGTTTTTGTTAACGTGGTATCTAATTTTAAGGAAAAAGGGAAGATCCATGTATCTTCTCATCATGTCAGCATAAATTACATACTGATAGGAGAATCAGACCGCAGACACCTGCTGTATTTAGATACTCTTCAGGATAGAAGAATAACAGTAATAATATCTTAGAAGAAGATTAAGAACAATCTGTGCAAAAACTGTCACTAGGCTTCCACTCAATTCAGCATATCACTCACTCCAGACTGGCCAGGCAGTCACCAGCCAGCTCAGGCTTCCTCTTCTGCCCAGTGCTTGAGGCAGACCAAGTGTGCTGAAGCTAAAAGAAGAGCTAAGGATAGTGAATGTTGTACAGTAACTAATAATCTCTTTCTGCTATTTGCTAAGGTGGTTGCTTTCCTCCACTTGCAATCCACTGAGTTTACCTGTAAGACCTCAAGACATACAGAAGTACTGAAATGATGAACCCTGCAACGGTGTGGCATGGTGGTGGCTGTCATCTCCACGTGACAAGATTGTTTCCCCCAAGTACAAAGAATTTCTCTCCACAAATGAAATGATGGATGCTGTATATGTACATATACAGAAGAACAAATTTCACCCATGAGAATCCAACCTAAATCTGTCTGTTCTGTGCCTTATTACCACTTTATTCATAACTAGACCTCCTGCAGATAAAACAACCTACTGGTAAGAAAGGCTAATTTAATATTTGCCTTGCAAACACACCTGAAAGGATCATCTTATAAGACTACAGTGTATCTGGAAATATATAAGCGAAGAGAACCTAATCTCTTATGCTTTTATAGCTAAATTCAATGTAAGCACTCACCATCTCCCATTTCATCTGAGAAAGGCAAACTGAAGACTGCCTCATCGATCATCCGGTTGGGGAGGTTTGTATAGAATCGGCCGACTGTTGTTTCCAGGTTACTCAGCTGGTTGAGGACCATCATGCTCCCCTTGATCACAGGCAGGACCGTTCGGTCGGGCACCCCGTACTTCACCGAGTTCTGCTCTGCCAGGTCCCGCAGAAAGGCCAGTTCCTTCAAACCCGTCACTCCCTCTGAAACAGGGACGCAAGAAGTAGAAGAAAGGAGATGAAAGCAGCTTAATTTCCATCAAGAGTTCTGTACCTTACTCCAAAGGACTATAAATTGAAGGCCAGGTTGGACAGGGCTTCAAGGAACCTGGTGCAGTGGAAGGTGTCCCTGCCTGTGGCAGGGGATTGGAACTGGATGAGCTTTAAGGTCCTTTATAGCCAAACCATTCTAGCATTCTATGAAATAAAAGCAAAATGATACATAAACTAAACTGTAGGACTGTACATGCTATAGGCTTATTTAAGCAATAAGGTAAAGTGCTGAAAAACTAACAAGAGGTGCAGAAAAAGTAATTAGCTAGTACAAAATTCAATGAGATTGCCTCTCACATACTGTTGCACAGCACAAAAAATGAACATGCTGTTCACATCACCACTTTAAACAAAGACTTATGTGACCTATAAATCCATGGGACAGCTCTTTGCTCTCCACCTGCAGCTAGTCCTCATAAACGACCAGGAGCACATTACACCTTCTTGGAGATAAGAGGCTTTGTTCTTTAGCTTAAACATGACAGTTTCATATTTTACACAACTGCCAGGCTCAATTCCTGCAGACAAATCAAAGACTTTGGTATATATTAGGTCTGCACTGAGTATTTAAACTTACAGTCAAACAATACATTAGCTTCAGCACAGGTTTCCTTGGCTAGAGTCAGTGTGCAGTTCTTAGTAATACATCATACAGGCTGCTTACTGAAAATGCTTTGTTGCAAAAAGAACAGGATGCCAAACTGCTGCGTTCAGGATCTTCATATTTAACTTCACTCTTGAGTTAGGTCTTAAGTTACCAAAGCATTTCAGATTATGTTTGATGCTACATTCATGCTCCTGGCTGATGACTGATACAGAAGTCAAGTATACTCTCATTTTGCTGCACCGGGAGACATGGGCAGTGTCAGGAAGGTTTACAGTTGCAATGGTTATCACATTTCATTCACTCTGGTTGCCACTAGACAATTCGAGCAACAAAACTTTGTATCCTGAGCAGCTGTATCATGATATAGAAGCATAGAGTGGCATTGGAGTTTTATACCTAAGTATTAAATATCCGGATGCAGCCTCTGGATTACAAAGGCCAAAATCCATTAACAACTGCTCCCAGTAAGGCATGGAATTACATTTGAAAGAGCTTAATAACCTAGTTGTACATGAAAGGGAATTTTCATCCACTGGAAATGCAAAAACACTTCTCACCATTCATAAGTGCATAAGTAAGAATCATAACTGAGTTGTTGAGGAAACTGTTCTCTTCATTGATGACACGGAGAGTGGCTTTTTTATCATCTTCTGAGGAATCTTTTGATGTAATCCCAGCCGAGAGATAAATTATGACCATATCAGTACCTGGAAAGAATTATATAGAGAGTGCAGAAAGCGCATTAGAACTTAAACTCAGGGAAGTCCTGTACAGCCCTTTTATCTGCTTGCAACTGTGTATTGCCAATGGGTTCATTTGTGAGACTGACAGTGGATAAACACATTGCAGGCTTACGAATTACGGGAGTTGTTATTAAACTTCACTGATAGCATTTAACAAGCATGGTTTGATTTGATGCCTAGCAGCCACCCAGAAACACTGTGGCTTGTTTCTCCTGAGCACACATCACTGGCATAGCTGCAACCAGGCAGGAGCATGTGAGACCAGCATGCAGCATGCTGCAGAAGCTGCTGTGGGTCCATGAAGAGAGCTTAACAGAAGCCAAAAACCTGCAAGTTCCATCTCCTGACCCACTGTTCTTCTCCCACCCTGCAATTCCACAGAGCTAAGCTGCGCTGCATTGCAGGGAAGCATCCGACTGTATTTCACACATGGAAAAGTGAATGGTACTTTCCCAGTGTTGCTCTGCAAGACCTGTGTGGGGGGGTTCAGCATCATCACTGTTGCTGATCATGGGGCCCTCCTCATCCTCCCTTTGGTAAAGTTCATCAGCCCCTAGTGCCAGGGCACCCAAGAGTTGTGCATGAGAAACCCCAAATCCCTGTAAAAGACCTTTTCATACACCACTCCTCTTTCACGCCCGCATTAGCACTGGTGGAACTTAGTCCATGCCTTGCAGTGTGGTAGCTGGAGGACACTACAGGATGAAAGGCACCTGGCACTTTCCCATGGTGATGACAAGTTGATGACAAGCTGGATGATAAGTTGACTATGAAGCTGGCAGTGTGCCCTTGCAGCCAGGAGGGCCAACAGTAACCTGGGGTGCATGGGAGAATATGGCCAGCAGGTCAAAGGAGATGATGCTGCCCCTGTACTGAACCTGGTGAGACCACATCTGGAGTGCTGTGTCCAGTTCTGGACTCCTCAGCACAAGTGACAAGCAACTGCTGGACAGGGTCCAGAGGAGGCTACAGGGATGCTCAGGGGTCTGGAGCATCTCCCCCATGAGGAGAGATTGCAGGAGCTGGGCCTGTTTAGTCCAGAGAAGACTGGGAGGGGATCTCATCAATGCAGATCAGTATTTCAAAGGTGGGTGCCAGGAGGATGGTGCCAGATTCTTTTCAGCGGTGCCCAGTAACAGGATGAGGAGCAATGGCCATAAACTAAACCATAAGTTTCATCTCAACATAAGGAAGAGCTTCTTTACCTTGAGGGTGGCAGAGTCCTAGAACAGGCTGCCCAGGGGGGGTTCTGGAGTCTCAAAAGAGACATTCAAAAGCAACCTGGATGTGTTCCTGTGTAACCTGCTCTGGGTGGCCCTGCCTTGGCAGGGGGTTGGACTGGATGAGCTCCAGAGGTCCCTTCCAACCCTAATGACGCTGTAGAGTGCAAGGCTTAAGAAACACGACACGGCACACTGCCATCCATCGTCACAGGCCTTGTTGGGCATGAAGATGTACATGTTTTTCTGGCTGTTCTTGGCCAAAGGCCTGCCTCAGAGCCTTGGAACACATACATTCATATACTTGCACACCAACCTGTTTCTTCATATTCTATCTCAGGGGTTGGTGCATGCAATTAAGGCACTTATAGGATCATACACCACCAGATGATCTGAAGCAGATGAGGTCAGTTGGCTACATACTGACTTTGTTGCCTCATCTGGGTTTTTTTTTGTGGGCTCCTTTTTTAATGGGTATGAAGGCTTCAACCTGTCATATTGTCATCATGGCTTGAAAGGAATTTCAGCCAGAATGAAGCTTAAGCTGTTAATGCGGAGGGAATTTCTGCCTTTCTCTCCACCCCCAGTCCCTCTTTGTTTTAGAGGCTAAAACAAGGAAAAAAGCAAAGCCAGGCATTAATAAAGCTTTGGCTGCAGCTTTAGGAAAACTGTGTATGTTTCCTAGGCTATGGCATAGAGTCCCAGAATGGTTTGAGTTCGAAGGGACCTTAAAGCTCCTCCAGTTCCAACCCCTGCCACGGGCAGGGACACCTTCCATAGAGCAGTTGCTCCAAGC